>CAIGRT010210129.1:0-10390 GCA_903798405.1 Fraxinus platypoda
GCACAAAATAAACATACGAGCGCATAAAATGAGGTAAAAATATGCATTTTACATTCCTATTAAATATTGACTTTTATGGTACCTTAATATAACCCACAAATTTAAAGAGAATTGATTTTACAATTCGAAACTTCTCTCTTAATAAATGATAAGATCAAATTAAGTATAAAAAAAGAAATAGGCTAACACTTTAATGAATAACAATGAATGAAGTTCAAGTGCTAGATAAGAAAAACTTTAATGAGAAGAATGATTTCAAGAGCTGATTAAATCAAAAAAATTTCAAAGCAAAAGATTTGATAAAGAGAGATAAGATGTGTAATCAATATAATTTAGCTCAAGAATGTCTCACTTAAATGCTATTAAAAATGTTATAATGAATGCAAAGTGAAATGGTATTTATATCAGTCAAAACGCTAAAAATTTTTACCAACCAGACAATCCATCAGACATCCGCATCTTGTGCGTCAGAAATTAGAACGGTTAAAAAAATTACCGTTGGGAGAACCGGACGTCCGCTTGAACCTTTTCCCTGATTTTTTCTTTTTTGATTGTTTTGAAAAATGTAGGCTTTTGAATGATGTTTTCACTTTTTTTCAAGAAAAGTAACATTATAAAAGTTTAAATATCAAGTTGAAATACTTACCTTTCGAACAATAATTTTTATGCAAACGTTTTTATGAAATAATTTTTTTCGTGCATAAAAAGAAAAATTCATTCATTGAGTTCATTACTAAAAATTAAAGTATTTTACCTTTACATATCTGAAACATCTAAATACAATATCTTCGATGTTAGACTATTGAATTTCTTTGTCTTCGAGTGATTTGACGTGAATACTCGGCTTCCATCTCGATTGTCCAATGCGAGTCTTTTAGTTTTTTGTCTCTAATTGATCAACTTTGTAACTAAAGCTATGAAGACTTGAATTCAATTGTTAGAAATAAAAATAATTTGTTTGTTATAATCAAAACTTAAAGTCAACCATAGGTCAACATTCTGTGTTTGTTAAAAATAATACCATGATTAATTTAGCCCTGACAACCATGAATTTCAAAAAACATAGTTTTGAATTCGAAAAGTTTTTTCCTCTTTTAGTCAATGAAATTAAAATAATATATTTAATGAGATGAGTTTAGATCGAATTAATAATTCACCATGTCGAAAAAATTAATTGATTTGAAATATGTAGAGCACATGAATATTTTAAAGAAGTGCCAATAAAAATTTCAACGATTTCCAAAATTAGAGCATCTTCAAGGTATTTTTTAAAAGTGAAAATACTATTTATTTTAAGAGCATCTTCAAAAAGCTCTCTTTATAAAGAGCAGTTTATGAATAATAGAGAACATTTTTAGATTTAAAGAGTAAATTTTTTAATTCACTCCAACAATGATCTCTATTATGATTCTTTGTTTTTTTTCAATGAACATTTATCGATTTCTCCTAATATCTTATTTAACATAATTTTTATTTTAATGGCCAATCAATTCAAATTTGATTTGAATAATTTGAATTGTAGAGTATTGAAATTTGTGTTATAAATTGAAGAGAAAAAGATAACAAAAGTAAGAAACAAATAGACTTGTGTGTATTTTATAGAGAATCAAAGCCCCATATTTATAGGGAAGAATTATGAATACAATGGTAATAATTACTATGACTGTAGAGGTATAATTGTCATCCACTAATAAACTTACTATTTACAACACTCCTCCTTAAATGATACATTACAAAATATCTATCTCGTTAAAATCTTGTCAAAAAAATCCAACGGGATAAAACTCGAGCTAAGGAAAGTACAGCTGCTCCCCTGAGTTCAATTCTCATATCAATTCATCATTATCTTGTATGCCAATGTCTTCGATTAACACCGTCTTCATACGAAATATTTATCAACCTTCAATTATTGTAGTAACATGATGACTTTAAAAAAATAGCTCTGCCGATCTCTTTGGGAGTCTCATATATATATATATAATTTTGAGGGTAAATGTCTTGTAGGTTATGGACATTCATTATACAAATAATATTCCTTGTTAAAATCTTATTAGGAAAAGCCCTGTAGAAAAAATTCTAATGAAGGAAAAAGAGTACATTATTTATTCGAGTACGCTACAAAAGTTGCCCCATTAAAAATTTTGTGAGGAAAATTCAATGTGATAAAACCTTGATCGAGGGAAAAATAATACAACGCGTATTTACTCACTCTCGTGATAATGTCACTTGAATTATATGTTTCATGCATATTAAATCTTTGGGTAATTAGCCCACAGCGTCCTTATCTTTCACTTTTATTTAGAAAAACGTCATTACCTTTCATTTTTTGGCATTTTCATCCTGATTTTCACCATTTATTGGGTAAATTATCATTTTCATCCATTTTCTCAATCAAAAGCTGTGAATTGACGAATGTACTCTTCTATTTAAATAAAAGAAAAAAGAAATAATTAATTGCAACCATAGTCCCAAATTTTTAAAAAAATTGTAAATGAGTCCCAATGAAATAGTAAAAGGGTAATTAGCAAATAATGTCCATATCTTTCACTATTATTGTGAAAAACGTCACTATCTTTTATTTTTTGACATTTTCACCCTTAAGTATACATTTGATTGCGCAAACCATCATTTCTATCAATTTTCATCCAATATCTCAATAAAAAGTTGTGAAATGACGAATATACCCTCATATTTAAGTATAAAAAAAGAAAAAAAATTAAGAATTAATTTCAACAATAGCCCTAAAAAAATTAAAAAGTGCAAACAAGTACCAAATAAATTATTAAAAAATTAGAAATTAAATTTTTCTTAAAAAAAGTGCAAAGGAGTCCTAAATAAATTATTAGAAATTAGAAATTAAAAAAATTTAAAAAGTGTAAACGAGTTCCAAATAAATTATTAAAAAATTAGAAATTTAAAACAATTAAATTTTTTTATTTAAATAGAAGCGTATATTCGTTATTTCACAACTTTTATTGGGAAATTGAATGAAAATAGATAGAAATGATGGTTTCCTCTATTAAATGTGTAATTAATGGTGAAAAATTGAAAATGCCCAAAAAAAATAAAAGATATGGACCTTTTTCACAATAATGGTGAAAGATATGGACATTATGTGCTAATTACGCTTTTAATAATTTATTTTGGACTCATTTGCACATTTTAAAAAAAGGTGGGATTGTGATTATAATTAGTTATTTCTCTTTCTTTTTATTTTATTTAAATAAAAGAGTATATTCGTCATTTCACAACTTTTAATTGAGAAAATGGATGAAAATGACATTTTGCGTTATGAAAGATGGAAATAAGGATGAAAATGCCAAAAAATGAAAGGTATGGACGTTTTCTACAATAATAGTAAAAGGTAAGGACGTTATGTACTAAGCCTCTGTTTGGTAGGCATTTTTGTGAAGAGAATGCATTTTTTTTTGGTTGATGTGATGGGGAATATGTGGTTGAAAAAGATGAAAAAGTTATTGATGTGATGAAAAATATTATTTTATTGAAGAATGTGTGGTTGATAATAAGTAGAATAATGAGAATGAAAAATATAATGTGGCTCAAACATGGACTAATTAATAGCTATGCAAGATGAGTTGGCTATAATCAAATTTATTATATGCATATCAAATTTCATGCATTGTTAAACTAATAAAATAGAGACTAGTGATTACATCCGCCACATGATAATTTGTCTATTTACACAAGTTTTTGTGAAATTTACTATATGAAGAGTCGTACATTTCATATTATGACTTTACTTTTTCTATTTTCATTTCGCATAAGTATACACCTTTAGGTGTTTGAACTGTAAATTCAGAGAACTTCAGATTTCTCTAGTAAATTCGATATTGCTAAAATTGCGGTCATTTATTTGGCCGATCACTTTTTCGATCGATATGCTTCATGATGAGTGGTTCGCTCATTGTTTTATTGCCTCTTAAACTTGTTATTTTGATTTTCTTTAAGAATTTTTAGAACGTTTTAATGTGCATTTTAATATTGTTTTATATGTTAGGTGAATTAGTGTGAATGATGTAAAATTTGGATAAAATAATGATGTTAGCATGAATTTAGAAGAAGTTGATGTTGATTTGATGAAACTTGATCATTGGAGGCTAAATTGAAAGAAAGAAGTGAATAACGACGAAAAATGGTGAAATCCAAAGTTTGAGGACTCGATTCTAACTTTTCAATAGTTGATTTGGACCACAAAACGATAACTGAAGATTGCTATGAGTCATTTGGATGCAATTAGAAGTCAAAAGGAGTGAAATATGACCAAAATATTTTCATAAATCAATTCTCAACCGTACAAGTATGTTCTAGATTTTTAGTCGGAAATTGAGACTCATTTTTGACATAATAAGTGTTCGAATTGGAAAGAGTTATTTGAAGTAAAGTTGTAACCCTTTGAATTATCTTTCTAATGCACTTTGAATTACCTTAATCGGATGTCGGGAGAAAATTCATGATAAAAATATTGAAAGATGCACAGTGCTGAATTTTTACCCGAAAGTGGGAGCCACTATTGCTAAATATCAACAGCATCGCGGTGCGGCAGTGCCATGCTTGTGTTGTAGGGGCACCTCGTGGTGAGAAAAGGTTTTGAATATTCTGGTCTCTTTTTAAATCTCAATTCAACCCTAAATCTTTCGAAATTTCATGATGATATAAATACAACTCTAAAGACGGCTTTTCAACTACAATTCATCCAGTCAAGAGCAACAATTGAAGGGGGTAGGATTCAAAAAATAAGAAAGAGGGAAAGGCAACTTGTCGTAGAAGATTGATTCAACTATCCAAAAAATAATTTTATCTTTATTCTCTTCATGTTATTCTTTATGAATTGTATAGATTTCATGTTTCATATCATGAACTAATAATTCTTCTAAGGTTTAATTAGACAAAACTTGAGAATATGATTTTATTTTATTTTAGTTATTTCTATGAATTTTTTTTGTTTATTTGTGTTGTTAATTTAATGCTTTCAGTTAATTGATCACTAATTGAATGATTAGATGTTAGTCAATTCCAGTGCTTGAAAGAGGGGAATTTAGGCACGATCACAACAATAACACAACTTAGATTTTATGGGTTTCAAGAGAAAGTATAGAATCTATGAAACTTGTTCCATCTAAAAACCACGATCTTGATAAATCTTGATTTTAATTCAGTATAGAGATATTGGAATTAATTTTATCTGGTACTTGAGAAATGCGGTATAATTACATTAGGATTCTTGATTATAAACATGAAAAATTGATTAGAGATAACTAGGTTTTTGAAAATTATATTTGATAGTTAGGTGAAATTATAACCCTAGGCTTTCTCCTATTGATAAATTCTTAAAACTTGCATGTATTCATTGAATTCATTACGGTCATCCCTAGTTTAAATAAATTACTGATTCAAAAATTCATTCATATAGATAAAATAGAGGCTACATAATTATAATACTTAGCATAAAATTAAATTAAAATCTCTTTGGGTTCGACACTCTAACTCCATTCATATATTACAAAACTTGGTACTGTACATTTACGGTATAATTACATCATATAAAATGCATAACACTTTTAATAAGTTTATTTCGATATCTTCGCTATTCATAATATGATTATGTACAAAATTATTGTCAACAACTTTTTCTTTTTGATTTTATTTCTTTTGTATAATGACATAACTTATAGATATATCTTAATTTTCAACATATCAGGTACATGAACCTCTTCTGGGATTTTATATTTTTTAACGTCTAAATACTCCTTAAGAGTATATACCTCCTTAATGAGACCAATTTCACTATTGCTCCATTTTCGTTTGAAATTTTTTATATTAGAATCGAATATCATTACGCTTCAAGCGTGTCATAAATTTATCAAACATAATATTAACTAATTATCCTCCAAAACTTTAATTCGGGTTGGAGCATTTAAAACTGGTGTGCGAGATATTGTTGATATCTTTGGTCGGTAAATGTATCTAAATAAATTATCTTTCGTATGTCTGGTTTGAATTATCTTTTACAAATATCTAGATAATACAATGACACATTTGTACATTATTTCAAATTTCTTAATTCCTCTCCTTAATGCTGATTAAATTGTCCAATCAAATTGACAATCAGCAAACTACGTTATAAAATATTACTCATTTGAGATAAAGGTTCGACCACTTATTTATTTTTCAGCATTCTTTATTTCCATCACAATGCATTGTGGCGGATCAATTTTGCATCTACTTCACTATCAAAATAATTTGATGAAAAAATTATGTTATGACCATAAGTCGAGTTATAACAGGGAGAATTATGATATTAGCATGATGCGTAATATTTTTCCATAAACAAAAATGGGAAGTACTTTGTTCTCAATAGTAATGATTAAGAACTTGATCGGAAGCGTTTAATAAGCAATAGTGTTAAACCATTTATTGATATCCCAACCAACATATAACAAAAGTCTGGGATGTAGATTCACTACCATTGACAAGATCCACCGTCTTGATTATATAATTTGAAAATTATGCTCATAATTTAAAATTTGAGTAGTAATTTTGCAAACTTTAGGATGCGAACACCATGCATTCATCTAGTAGATATATCAAATCTATTAGATAGAAATAAGATTTAGATGGTCAACATGGAATGTGACGGACCCATATTTCACCCTAATTAATTTTCGAAACTATAGAGAATTCAGTTCCTATTTAGCTAATGATGGTTAATGATCAATAATAGAGAGAGCAAATATCATACATGAATTCATTAGATAGAGTGATTTTCTAGTTCTTAATTGAATGTCAATTTGAATTCTCAATTTCACACCATTATTTATCAAGTGATAGCTCAACTGGTCATGCCAAAGTATAAAACTTTTTGAGATCAACAAACTTCGAGTTCCTGATAATGTTTGACTCGTCTCAATATGATATCCATTGCAGTGAATATCTTTAAAACTAGGCAAATTTCTTCTGAATTTGCTAGAATAAAGTATATCGTTAATATATAATTTTGTATTATTTAATTAAATAATACAAGTTCTTCTAGAACATTCAATCAGATTTATAGAACCTGATATTGTATTAATATAATTGCTATAATTTTTGTCTTTCTTCTTTAGGGAGTCGTGAAAAGTTTAATTAAATAGTCGATATATATTATATACTAAAAAAATATTTAAAAAAATACTCTATTTTTATTTTTTTCAACAGAAAAAGTCAAAGTAATTTTCTATCGATACAACACAAATTAACAATGAATTATTTAACGACATCCATATAATATGTTCGAAATATCTACAAAGAATTAACTATAATCGACAATTAATATTTAAATCAATGATATCAAATAGTTCAAAAGAATTTAGATATTTAAATGAATCACATCTAAATTTAACAATTAAATTTAAAATTTCAATTTTGAGAAAAATTCAATACTGCAAATAACATGCTTTTAATATTCAAAGTAAATAATTTAGATTCAAAACTTTGGCTTTAATTTTTTTTTTGCAAATCGTGAATCAAAAAAATATGAATCTATCAATGTAAACTTTTAAAGTATTATAAATCATGATGACATATATGTATCTATATAATACATGAAATTGATAGGATTTAATATGGGCCCAAAAAGTTACCATAACACGCATTTAACACTACAAATTTAGTAGGAGGAATGTACATGCCCTTTGATCTTAAGTCGTGACCATCAATTTTTATTTTTTCTTTTCCAAACAAATTTATGGCAATGAGTCCAAATTGTAATTATTATTATTATTATTATTATTATTATTGTTGTTGTTGTTGTTGTATAAATGCACTCAAAAGAGCATTAGGTAACTCATCTATGCAATTCTCACCAAGTATAATATTTGAAAAATAATAGCAATCAATGCATGGTAGAATTTGCACATACCCACCCCCCCCCCCCCTAAGGCTAGGAGCTGACAATTTGCAAAGTCTCCTAATTGAAATGATTAAAAATCATTAGTTTAATAAAGAGAGTTAAAAAAATATTTGTGTATAAGATACGAAAAAAAAGTACTTTTCAACTTAAGATATTTATGGAGATTTGTACTACTTCGAGAGTACAAAATGATATTATTCGAGAATTAAAACTTTTAAATTTATGCTATTGAGAAGCAATAATATAATATTTTTCAACATATTGTAATGTCATAATTTGTGTTTTTTCACGAGCAACAAAAATTATTCATTTTGAAATAATGAAAAAACAATATAATATTCTTCTAAAATATTGATTCTAAGTTTATACTCTTCCAAGAGTAATATACAATAATTTCATCGAAATATATAAATTTGTAATTCTTTAACAAGAACCATATAATATTCTTAAAGAATATTAATATATATAAAGTTTTGCTTCTTCCATATTAACACAATTATGCAATTTTCTTTTGGAATATTTAAATATTAGGATCGTGTTTCATTCTAGAATAGAAATTGATTATTCTTTTACTATACTTATTTAATATAAAAATATGATTTTTCTGGAGTAATATGTCAATATTATTCTGAAATATTGAAATTACAATGCTACGCTCTTAGGGAGCATGTAATATTCTTCGAAATATGTGCTATTTCGAGAGCATGTTATGTATTATTATTGTTTCTTCAAGAACAATTTGTCAATATTTTTCTGGAATATTAAAATTTTAATGTTATGCTCTTCAGGAGCAATAATATATTTTATATAAAATATGTAAAGATTTACTCTTCAAGAGCAAAAATATAATTTATGTTAATTTTTATAGTATTACATTGTTTGGAAGATGGAAGTAAGTGATATTTTAGTATAATATTAATATTTAAAGAGTTGTGCTTCTTCAAGAGCAACAAACTAGTACAAATATAATATTCATTTTCAAGCAATATTACAATATCCTTCTAGAATATTGATTTAGACTGTTTCCTTTTCAAGAATAATATACAATATTCTTCCGGAATATTGTACTAAAATATTGAATAAAAAATGCATTCAAGCAAATATTTATCTATCATAAATCGCATAGTCGAATCGATATAACTAGATCGAATAATTATACCGCTTTGCCATGCAATTTAAAGTTAAGAGAATACAAACATTTTTTTTTTTTTTGAGAAGATTAAAAGAGTTTCTTTGTAAAATCAATTGGCTAGAACTTCTTACTTTTCTTTGACTGAAGGAAAAAAATTCTACCTTAATTGACTAGAGATATGAAAGTAGAAAGAAATTTTTTTTTGCTAACTTAATTGGCTAGAATTTCGTGCTGATAACGTGTTATAAACTAGAAAGCAAAAAGAAGAAAATATAGATGTAAATAGACTTGTGTGTATTTTATTGAAAATCAAAGTCCCACATTTATAGGGAAGAATTATGGATACAATGATAATAATTACTAGGGTTGCAGATGTATAATTGTCAACTAATAAACTTACTATTTACAATAATTTGTAAGTTATTAAACGTAATCATTGTTGATTAAAAAAAGACAGCGAGTTTGACTCTCCAAATTTGAAGAGTCAAATCTTCTCTTTATTTTAAAAAGTTGAAATATAGTTATTGGAGTTTTATTTTTAAATATCGACTCTCTAAAATATAGAGTGTTTTATGTTTAGAGTCTTTTGAAGATACTTTAAAGGTCAACCCTTAAAATTATGCTCCAAGAGACAATTCAAATTAACATTTTAGAGTATTTTCAAGAGATTTTTTAAAAGTAAAATGATCTCTATGTAAAGAGTCATTCCTTAAAATTATGCTCGAAGAGACTCTTCAAATTAATATTTCTAAAAATAAAATGCTTTTTATTTTAAAGAGTTAAGAGCATTTTCAAGAGACTCTATTTTTGAAAAGCATATTTTACAATTTAGAGAGTATCTATAAATTTAGAATAAACAATTTTATGTACTCATACATGCTCTTTATCTTTAACACTTAATTTTATCACTCCCAAAAAATATTTATTATTTTTCTCTATCTGTTATTTTTATTAACTTTCCTCTAAATTATTATATTATTTTTCTACATTAAAAATTGTAATACTTTGAATGCATTTAATTATAGAGAGTAGGTTCAAATCCACTCTCTATTTTAAAATGTTAATTTGAAGAGTCTTTTAGAACTTAATTTTAAGGGTTGACTCTTTAAAATAAAGAGTATCTTATATTTAAAGAGTCTCTTCTATATGCGAGAGTTCTTATGCATTATAGAGAGCATCTATAAATTTAGAGAGTAAAAAAAATTTATGCACTCCAACACTACTTTCTATTATGGCTAGCGGTGGCAATGGGCCGAGCCGAGCCGCTCGGCTCGTCGGCTCGACGAATTTTTTTTTAAATTTATATATAATATTATAAATTTATAATTATTAAAATCACTAAACTTAAA
>CAIGRT010210138.1:0-14901 GCA_903798405.1 Fraxinus platypoda
ACATTTAAATATGTAAAACTACATCACTCTTACGATTGCTGATTGTCGACGTTGACTGGTCAACGTTCGCCCGGGCTGAGTTTCGATGATGGGTCCGCCATTGAGACCCACCATAAATCTTCATCAAGCCACTATTCAAATCTACGCCAAAGCCACCACTGCTTCCTATATTGACACTACTTTTTTTCTATATTCAATGCCGATCACATGGGGCTGCTCAGCATCGTTGCTTTGCAGCAACAATCTGCACGGGCTCATCATCGCTTTTGCTCAACGCTGCATGACACGACTGGGGTGGGTGGGTATGTGGCACCACGCTGTTGAGGTGGGTATGGTGGATATGGTGGCTACCGTGTGGATAGTAGATATTTATTAGATTATTAGGGTTTGAAATTTAATTATTAGATTATTTATGTTTTAAATTAAAAAATAATTATAATATGATTTTCGAACGAAAATAGTTATAATTTGATTTTTTAAAGTGAAATTTGAAAAGTAAAGGTGGGTGTGATTTCTACATTATTTTATCTTTTTTTCTTTCTTATCAATATTTACTCAATTAATTGATTTTTTTCAATGAAAAAATTATCTATTTGATTATCTGATTCCAATTTTGTAACATTTTACATTCTACTCAATGGTTATGTAGCATACCAATATTTTTTTTTTAATTGTCATGCATTTGTTTGGGAGAGATTATTTGAAATGAAAAATTAATTTTTTTAGAGAATATATGATTAAAAAGTAAAAGTAAAAAATAAAAAAATGGGTTACGAGAAAATTATTATAACAAAAAAAATGTGATTGAAAATTAGTTTCAAGAAAAATAATTTTCAAATAAACTGAATCAAGCAAACGCTTGGCTACTATTTTGTAAGTGGTATGCGTGAAATATATTAGTTTTTGATGTAGACTCGGTCATCCTTTGTCAATTATATAATACAAGATTAGATTATATGGTAAGTTAAACTAAAAATAATTAAAGAGTTTGAGAGGGTTTTTATTGGTCATTTGACAATACATTTGTTGTTTAACATTTTGAGAATTGCAGATTATACTATTCATCATTCATTTAAAAAAGACAAAAGTATGTTCGTTGTTCTTATTCACAAAAAGAACAAGGGAGTCGAGAAGAGTTATTGTTCTTATTTACGCAAAAAAATAAGGGAATCGAAAAGAACAAGAAAAAGTTGTCAAAATCCGACATTTTCATTCAATATAGTAGCCAAGAAGCAACTTTCATGCCATATAATTAAAGAGCAATGCCCTGAGTACATGACTTCTTCTTACCGAGGCCTAACAAGCCTCTCACATGTGGGGCGGACCCCACATGTATTAAAAAAAAAAAAAATTACCCCAACTCCACTTGCTGTGTCTGGCCGGGCAGGACCTGTGTACTCCAATCATGGTCCATAATTAAATTATAGCACATCTATTACTAGTCCCTCTTAATTACTTGTGTATCCCCAGAGTATTAATGTTCACAAAGAACATTAATTTTAGCCGTACAAAGTGCAAATGCTATATGCTTAAAATTGTATCACGACAATTCTATACAGTAATATCCTCGTCCCAATATGAAAGAACGTATTATTTCCAATACAATACAATCTAACTCACCAAACGTGACATAATTCATTGAATGTCGTGCAGTGATAATTCGCCCATGTTTGGTGCAACTAAAAATCATTTTTTTAGTAGATTTTGATAAAATGTTAAAATGGATGATTGAAAATTTGATAAAGCTTGTGAATCTCGTGAAATGTATAATTAAAACTAACCGCTGACTTTGACTTGAGTTTTTATTAACTTTTTTAGCTAAGCAGACAGGGTTGCATATTTTGTGATATAGGGCTCCTCAATTTTCTTTCTCCAAACTTGCAACATTAGAGGTTTTTAAATTGCAAGAGAGTAGTAGGTTAATCCCTTACTAATTCTAGGTGTTACTCTAAAGTTTGGGTCCAGTTCTATGCCTGAAATGCAGATATTAAATGCCAGTTACTCCCAGGCTCAACAGCTTTTGCAACTCAAAGGGTTAGTCTTGAATTCCAACTACTTTTCATCACTTTCAATTCATAATTCTGCATTTCTAATTGCATATTTTTTTAGCACAAATGTCACCATTTATCTTCCATAAATAGATAATACAGTTTAGAGAGCCAACTACCAAACTTCAACCTTCTCCTTCCCCTACCTGGGGACCTTAAGCAACAATGTCAGTAGTCTGTCTTCTATACCTTGCCCTCTTTATACATGCTCATCAGTCCTTTGCACGTCCGATAGCACGTATATCAGGACCAATCCAATGGTAATTTCTCTTGCTTAGCTTTTTTTTTATTAAAATTTGCAATGTTTATGTAGAATCTATGCTAAAACTGATTGAAGTTATGCTTACCTTTTCTGATTTGCAGGAGAATGATCAAGAACTCAACTGATGGACTTGGAGGAGGATCGTGTAGAACTGGTAATCCTATTGATGATTGCTGGAGGTGTGACCCTGATTGGGAATCCAACCGCAAAGTGCTAGCTGATTGCGCGATTGGCTTTGGACGAAATGCCATTGGTGGTAGAGATGGTGAATACTACATTGTCACAAGAGACGATGACGATCCAAAGGATCCCAGTCTGGGCATGCTCCGACACGCAGTCATCCAAGAGGAACCCCTGTGGATTATATTTGATCATGACATGAACATCAAACTGAAAGAAGAACTCATGATGAACTCATACAAGACCATAGATGGTAGAGGGTTTAACGTTGAAATATCAAATGGACCATGCATAACCATACAAAGTGTGACTAATATCATTATTCATGGCGTCTACATACACAATTGTGTACAGGCAGGGAATGCAGTTGTGACGGACTCCCCACATCATTATCAATTGAGAGGCATATCAGATGGGGATGGCATTTCAATATTTGGGGCTCGGGACATTTGGATCGACCATTGTACGCTAGCCAAATGCCATGACGGCCTCATTGACATAGTGTATGGATCGACAGCCATAACCATCTCCAACAACTACATGTTTCAACATAACGAAGTCATGCTCATGGGACACAACGATGATTTTGTTGCAGACAAGAATATGCAAGTTACCATTGCTTTTAATTACTTCGGAGAAGGTCTGGTTCAACGAATTCCACGGTAACTAGCTAGTTTCGAAATTCCTAAAACAACGTAATTAACAGAATATATTAGCTCTATTCCAACTAAGAGATTTCTGTTAACTCTTGTAGGTGTCGACATGGCTATTTTCACATTGTAAACAATGTATACACTGGTTGGGAGATGTATGCTATCGGAGGAAGTGCTAATCCAACAATCAATAGTCAAGGCAACGTCTTCATTGCATCAGACGACGAATCTACAAAGGAGGTATATTTTGCTTCGTGTACTTCAGTAACAATCTTGAAACTTACTAATTACTACTGATCACCTTACGACAATACCAGAGAACTAAGATTTTGTACTGCATTTTACTCCAAAATACTTCAACATTCATGTTTGGTCTTGATTTACGTACCTTATATTCAGGTGACGAAACGTGAAAGCCCAGATGGATCTGCAGAATGGAAGAAGTGGAACTGGAGATCAGACGGGGATTTGTTACTAAATGGTGCAGAGTTTACGCCTTCCGGAAATGGAACTTCAGGGAGCTACGCAAGAGCTTCGAGCATGGTCGCAAGACCAGCTTCACTTCTAACAAACATCATGCCATCTGCAGGAGTTCTCAATTGCAATATTGGCCAAATATGCTAAAATCCCATCAACCGTATCATTTAAAATTTTTTATGTCCAGTATTTTCCTGAAAGAACCGTATATCTGTATGCATTCAAGAATTTGCACATTGAATTAAAACTTTTGCACAGCAAGATTCTGCCACCGAAAATTTATTTCCCGTTCTAATTTCTTAGCACTCGCATAAAGGCGTACCTATAAGATTCGTGCAATCGATCAAAAGCAATACAATCATAAGCTTCGTGAAAATACTCCAAGTGCTTGTTTGATACGTAACATTAAATGGTACAAACAATATTGTAAATAAATATTTAGCTTTTTCTTTCTTTAATTAAATATAACGTAAAAACATATTTTGTGTGCAGAATAAACAACGTTGTACAATTCAATAAACTTAATCTTTTAATTATTACCTATGATGCATACCAAACCTGCCCTAAGATTTAATATTCCAATTCTTAGTTATCTTGTGGACAGAGCTTAGAAATTAATTTTAGGGAAGAAAGGCCTAGACTACCAAAATCTAAATGGTTGGAGACGAGAATTGCTACTTTTGTTAAGTTAGAGACTCAGATTTTATTTTCACGAAAAGTTGGAGACTTCTGCTGCTATTTTATAAAACATTAAAGGTAAATTTAGGGTTGGGCTCCTCAACTTTTCAGGTGGTGTGGTTATCGATCCCCATCCATTAAAAGTAAGGTTTCGGATAAATTGGTAAATTTGGTTTCCCAATGACCGAAATCGTCAATTTAGATCAGTGTTTTAAAAATCGACCCGACCATCGACCTGGAAAAGATAAAGGGTCAAGGGTCAAAAGATTGAACCAAAGTCAAATCGAGATCGAACCGATGATTTTTTAAAAATTAAAAAATATATATTTACAAAAAAATTTAAAAAAATATATATTTAATTTTTTAAAAAAAATATACACTTACATCAGTCGAACCAGTTATAACGGGAACGAGTCATGAGTTTTCCGTAAATATAAGGGAAAATTTCATAACTATGATAGTAAGAACACAATTTTAGAATTACCGAACTTATGCAACAATTTCAAAAATCAAGTGACATGTAACTATGACCTATTTTGATAAATGATGTGATTGTGGCTTTAGTATGATGTCTGATTATAACATAATTTTTGACAGGTTAGTTTGTTTAATTGTGACCTTTTTACTTAAGAATTTATCAACATGTGACTTATGAATCCATGTGTCTATGATTGTGACCAGTTATTTTATCTAAGTGCGACCTGAGCATATAAATTCATGTGATCAACTAATTTTTGAAAAAAAAAAAATTAAATTAATGCCTGATTTATGAAATGAAGGCTTAAAAATCATGAATTCAAATAATTTTCTCCAAATTTAAATTTTTTCGACCCATCCAGTTCTATATTTTTTCATTAAAGGGACGATGTATGAATAGTTTTATCACATAAATGAAGGTACTTTTTTTGAAAGTATAAAATTATAAATAATTTTGTTCATTTTCCTACAAATAAATGTAATAAATCATTGACGCATTTTCATCTGTCTGCCATTCATAGTGTTGTCACTAAGACATTAAAAGCATCGTGGTCTTGTCTGCAAATTTTATGGGAATCATGCTGCAATACCAGAAAAAATTCAACAGAGGGGCTGACCGACCCTCACAATAGGGGATGGAGTCCACTTTTTTTTGCAATTTTTTATTCATNTGGAGTCCACTTTTTTTTGCAATTTTTTATTCATGTGGAGTCGGCTCATGTAAGGGACGGTCAGAGTCTCGGTCAGTTTTTTTCGGGCAAGGAAGCTTTATTCATTTTATGGAAGCCCGTCGTCAATTGTGCACAAAAAAAATGTTCAATTATGATACACTTACATTCTCCTCTACGTTAATTTTTACACCTTTCTATATGGCGAGATCTACGCTCTTGATTTTGAACACTTCAGTCACATCACTGCACAAATTTCTTCCACATAAAGGATGATGTCATCCATATTGTCGAGAACAATGTACGTATAACTTAATTGAAAAATGTTACTTCTCTGACATATGATGCTGCTTTGTTTCCTTGAGGCCATCATCAATTGTGCACAAAAAAAAGTTCAATTATGATACACTTACGTTCTCCTCTGCGTTAATTTTTATACCTTTCTATGCGACGAGATCTACACTCTTGATTTTGAACACTTCAATCACATCACTACACAAATTTCTTCCACATAGAGGGTGATGTCATCCATATTGTCAAGAACAATGTACATATAACTTAAATTGAAAAATGTTACTTCTCTGACATACGATGCTACTTTGATTCCTTGAGCTTACACAAAATTGGGTATGTTTGATGTATTTTTCTAAGCCCTTGTTTGATAACTTGATTTTAATCATAAATCAAAATTAACAATTAATTTTACCACATATTTCATCAACTTTTATTAAAATTTTAGAAAAAATCTGATTGTAATACCTACCAAACATGGTCTCTAAGTCTGAATAGATCAAAATTGGACATGATACATTGTACAATAATAATGTGAGAGAAAATGTACTTTTTATCTTGTCGAATGTCGAGCAAGAGAATAGCACTTTTGTCCAATTAAACGGAAAGGTCTTTTATTCGATGCATTCATTGTAATGTCAGGTAACCTGAAAAAAATCAAAAGCACAAATGATATTTGAAGTTTTAATTGTCTCTTACATGTATTTAAACATTTAACCCCTGTTTTGAGCTTTCTAGAATATATTTTTTTAAAAAAATAAAAAATCGGGAGGGGATAATTTTACTCGTCTCAATTACCGAATAGAGTGGGATGAAGCAAACCAAGGTTGTTCGTCACCCCTAGGTCTTACGTAGCAAATGACAACTCTAAATTTTAATTTTACGTTGCTCTGTATATTCTCGAATTCTCTTTCAAACACAATCAACATCAGTTAATATTATACCATCACAATTCAGTAGTAAAATAAATGTGAAATCATATCCAATTGCATCATTAACTTATCGTCATACACTAAAGAATAAAGATGTGCACTCAAGAAAAAAAACGAATGTGATTTGTAGAGTTCGGGATCATGCATATGTTGATATATGGATTATCGTTGTCAATTGCTACGTTTGATTGAATCTAGGTCAATATCGGGGAAAAAGGTCTCTGAACAACGTTATTCAATTCTAAATTTCTTTAGATAATATGAATAAGTGCACCTGGAGATCATACGCTAAAGAATAGAGATGTGCACTTGAGAAAAAAACGAACGTGATTTGTAGAGTTCGGGATCATGCAACATATATGGATTAACTTTGTCAATTACTACGTTTGATTGAATCATTAGAGTTGTCAACGGCTAGTTTTTTTTTTTTTTGATAAGAGTCAACGGCTAGTTAAACTAGGTATGGGATGTGCTACAAGTACATCGATATCTAAATCAAAGATGGGCTTAATTTTATGGGTTATTCTACTTGTACATAGGGGGTGTCATAATAGTGTCCATAATGAGCACATGGCACCCCCTCACTGGCCCAAGCTCGGGCCCACCCAAGCCCCCTCCAATGAGGGGGTGCCATGTGTCCATTATGGACACTATTATGGCACCCCCTATGTACAAGTAGAATAACCCACTAGGTATTGATGGTAAATATATTTGAAAGTCCGAGTATGGATCAGAGAAAATTGAAAGTTTTAGTACCTATTATAAGAAATGTCCGGTCAAACAGGCATGGATGGGAACAAATTTAGAGGTTTGGGTATGAATGTGGAAAAATTAAAAGTTTTAAGTACATATAAGTAATGAAGTCAAAAGTTCAGGTACCATTTGAGAAAGTAGAAGGAATAGATCTTTCTAGGGTTTCTCTTTATTCCTTCCGCACTACTCCAAGATTCGGTTTCCAATTATTGATTTTTCATTGAAGTTTGAATTTTCCTGAGCGAGTTAACTCATAATTGTGCAGGCGGTGGAGACTCGTTCGAATTATCAATTGCAAACTCAAATCCATGATCTTCAGCATCACATGGACTCCTCTCCTGTGCATTCCACTCCTTCCGTTGAAGAAGACGAGTGGGGTATTTCCGTTTTTCATTCTTTTTTACTTACTTGATTTAATTCAAAATTGATTAACGCTGGTTCGAAACTAGGATTGATTTAATAAATTTGTTCCCATTATGTTTATCTGCGTGAATTTGGGTTCTAATTTTCACTAACATTCGGTGGATTACTACAAATAATATCTAGTACATGTTTTCTACTTGCAATTAATGCTAACCCCTTTTTTATCTACTATATGATGTTTTCTAATTGAAACTTTGGATTCTAGGCATAGCCATCCGAACACAATCAGTTTCGAATGCTACTCAATATAATTTGGATGTTAATTTATGTTGGGTTTGCCTTTGATGAATTGAGTCTTATGTATAAGACATAAAACTTCTAAAGAACAATGTTAAGTGAATGTTATATGCTATTTTAAAGCTCATTCAGTTCATCTTTGTTCTTATTTCATCCATTTGGTTTAAGAGAGTTTGTGAGATATTGATAGTTGGTAAAAGCTTTTTAGGGACTTGAATCACATCAAAAGTTTATTGAGGCTTGCATTTAGTTAAGTAAATTATAGTGGAACGAGTTAAAGTAGCATGTATGAATACTTCTTAGGTTCTGGGAGCGGGAGCAATCCAATGCGATTCGATTAGATATTTGAATCGTGGTGTACTATAGTCATTGTTTTTTATTGTATACAAACTTTTTGTTTGCTTTTGCAATTATATGTATAGAGGGTTGGCTGATGCATTTATGGATGAAGCTACTTGTTAAAACTTTCTGGTACTTCAAATAAACTCACATGGTTTTGAAGATCCGTATTCATTTGAGGAGAAAATTTAAACTAGTATATTGTTTCTTTTTTCTCTCACGTGGAAGGGGAGCATGGATTAAAATCTGTTTGTCCAAACGATAAACCAACATTAATTACTAGTCTGAAGTCCTATAATGCCAAACGAACTGGGTGCCAGATATAAATTGATGAAGAAATATCACATCGGAAAAATGAATTAACAACTAATTTTCACAATTTGATCATGTGACCATCTAACTGTGTATGTTATAATATTTGACAGTAAAGCTAATTTTTGTTTGTTTTCTGCTTCTGGTCATTTAACTTATTAAATACTTGGTTGTTTTTGAAAATCTCTATGAGTAGCGTCTGCTACATTTGTTCCTCTGCTGGGTTATGTACTTGGAGTTTTGGTTGCTCATTAGTATGTTACTCATCTCAGAAGCAAACACTTGTCGTTTGATTTAGTGCAAATTGATCGACCTTTCAAAGTAATTACACATCCAACACAAGTGTACCAATTACCAAAACTTCCCCATTATTATTTGAAATAAAAATCATTCGTGTTTATGATGCTTGACTGGTTAATCGATAGATTAATATCTTATCTCTGTTCTGTGTCATGTTTTTAATTCAGAGGATTTAAATCTCTAGGCAATTGCATAATTGAGAGATAATTATATTGACATCATTTTTTCTAATGTGTTATGGTAGACACTGATGGATTTGTGATTCCAAGCTTGGGCATTGGAGATCCAGACCAGGATCAAACTGATTCTCCAAAAGTAGAAGATTCTAAGCCGTCCACAATCCAGGTAAAGTTGCTTAAGCTTTTAAATTAACCTCAAAAGAAGCAAAATATGGTTTTTTAACTGACTAATAAAGTATATTGACCTGCTTATGTATCACGATTTGGCAGGCTAATAAAGAAGAGAAGATATATCTCGGACCACACGGAGCCCCACCATCACAATCGAAGCTGCAAGAGCTGAATTCTTCTAGCCGCAAGCAGAGGTTTAGACAGAAACTCAAGGAAGCGGATAGGCAATACAGTGGAACTGGGCGGGAAAATAAGGTCGATGACTTGAGAGATCTTGTGGGTGGTGGAAGAATGTCCTCCAACACTTCAAAGAATTCTTCTAGAGATTGGCTCGACCCACATTGTCACGAGTCCCAGTTTGAGAGGAGGCGCCTTCAGTAGATTCTTCCAATAATTAGCAACATAAGTTTTCAAAGTCCTTCAGTTTCTTTACCGTTTCTCCTTTTAACTCTCAACTCTCAGGATAATTTGTTACTACAATAAGTTTATAAGGTCCTCTCTCTGACATTGAGTACCTGTGAATTATCAAAAAATTATGTACTTCGACATTAATCCTTTGCCCAAAACTACTTGGGAGTTTGAAGCAAGTACAATCTGCATTTCTTTAAAATCCATCCTTGCTTTTGGTGTAAACATTTCAAGCTTAGTCAAGAACTCTTTAATACACTCAAGAAATTGTCCATTTATCGGGGTTTCGGAAAGCATGGAAACAAGTAAGAACTCTTGAATGAAAATGAAAAACGCATGTAACTCCAGTTCCTTTAGAATTGCTGATCATTCCTATTTTTGTTAGGGGTAGTTGATGATTGAATTCGATTTTGATCATTATTTTCATATTTGTAATATTGCGAAGATTCTGTTACAAGTTATTTGAGGATAGCAGCATTGAGTTTCTCGATCATTTGACTTAGGATTAGCCGATTCGTTTTATTGTTGGGTAAAAGAAGATATATAACTCAACGATAGAACATCGCATTAACGTGGTAAAAATCATTAGTTCAAGCCTAATTATCCTAAACCCAATTTGTTCTATTTTACGAAATGATTCACCCCACTTTTCTGTCGGATTCATGACATGTGACATGTTTCTTAAAGTTGTCCTAATAGAATAATTTTGTTAAAATAATACGCAGACAAATGAGTTGATGTAAATTGGGCAAATAAATATTCTGCAACTTATATCTTAATATTACCTCGTCACTTACACTGATTTAGCTTTCCTAAATGAGTTACTCAAATTGGTAACAATTGTAACCATATCAAAACCGGATTTACTTCTAATTTTAATGATAGAAGGCTTATAAAAGATCACAAAACCTTATTTTAAATTTTACATTTTCATAAATTTGTAGTCGAATACTAGAAATGGAACCTTTCGCCGATGCGGTAAAAACCCACATACACAATTTCTCTATTTTTTTTCCCATGTATTTGTTGTGCATGTATCCCACAAAACATTAACATGTTACGTACATAAATTTTTGGTGTTGTAGGGTTGTGTTTTGAAGGTTAACGTCCATTGTCAAGCATGTAAAATGAAGATGATGGAAGTCTTGAATTCAATTTGCGGTACGTTGAATTTAACAGTATTACAAAAAAAGTAAAAATGTAGATTGCATACTCGTTATTTTGTTTAATTTTATTTAATTTAACGTACCAAAATATTTTTAGTTTTAAATGAAACGACTCGAGAACCGAGAACGTACTAATGACTTGCATAAATTTAATTTATTGGTAGGGGTATACTCTGTCACCATAGATGCTGAAGAAGGAACAGCAAGAGTTTCCGGGTTGGTCGACCCGAACATACTTATGCGGGCCTTAGCAAGGACCGGGTACCATGCGGAGCTGAAATGGGTCAAGCTAAAGCACCCGGAATTAAGTAGAAGTTATTATAGTGACTATGGTCAGTACAATTATGGACATGGGTACAATGACCCGTATGGATATCCACGGACTTTACCGGATCATTCATGGTATCATTACCCGAGAAGATCTGGATATCCATTCCACGGGTCAGGCTATTATCACTCGTCTCTGCCCCTGCCTAGGTACGTGCCACTATACACACCACAAGAACTTAAAAAGTTTCTATGATTACACAGTTTAGAGCATGTTTGGCTAAGCTTAAAATCCAATTAAAATTGAAAATATAATCGTTATTGAGTCTCACTCGTCTAATAAAAGTCAACAATAACGGCTAATTTTTCAATTTTAATCCGATTTTAATTTCTACCGAATCAGCCCTTAATTTAGTTGAGTATTATATACCAAATGCATCATTCTTTCTTGTTTTAAGTTAGAAAAACATAGGGGGAGAATTGTTAATTTCTCACTTTTTGACTCGAGATCTTGTTTGTGTAGGGCTCGATCCTTTTATTTGTGAAAGGTTGAAGACGTACATTACAATCTATCGAATCACATAATCACAATCTCAAGATTTGATTGACTGAATTTTCATCTGAATTGCTATTTTTTCCCCCATAGAGTTCCTTGGATTTTCCATTTGATTAGTGAACTTAAGGATGATGTACTCAATCTTTTATGTTATTGATTTTTTTTTTCCAATACTTCGATTTTTCTAATTTAGTAAAATAAAAAAATGTATTAAAAAATGGAAGTTGTTTTTTAACATTTTCACTTTTCACACAAAATCTAATAATATTAATAAAAATAATTCATATATTTTTATTTTCCATCCCCCACCAACACGCCTCCGTCAATCAGATCAAATGGATCGGATCGACTATAGTTATCATTTATATGAATTTACATTAAATATGTAATCAGAATAGTCGACACAATATTTATACTCCACAACTTTATTTTGAGGCATGAAAGATGTTTATGGTTTGGTCGGGTCCTATTATTGCCCAATAGAAATGTTTGACGAAATGTATAAAATTCTTGTTAATATTCTTCGACACCATAATTAATTAATGTACTTGTGGCTAAAAATGTTTCTCTTCTCGTGTGATTGTCACAAATTTATTGCATTTTTTGATTTACGTGTACATCAAGTCATCAATGCATTAAAGAGCCTACCAATTATATGTTGTTCAATTCCAAATTTTTCACCATTTACCCCACAACCATGCAATCTGGCTTGTTTTAACGTTTGAATCCATATGTTGTCTGGATTAATTAAATCAAACTATGTTTATCATTTTGGATGCTGGTCATTCGACCAAATGATTGCAATTCCATCTTCTCTAAAATTCTATGTTTGTAAACTCATCATTGATCTTTGTTCGATATTTTATATCAGACGTGTAATGATAGCACACAACATAACACGAAGCATTGGACACTTTTTAGCATTCAATGATGAAATCCTTGAAAATCGAGCATCTAGTTCTTGGCTGCTTCGATATGATACCCCACTTGTCACGTTTTCTTATAGTTCGTATTCCCTTTTTGTTCTAACGATACACGAGGAAGGGCTCATTTTTGTAGGACTTGTGTTTTTGCCTTTACTTCTTATAAAAGAGCTGTACGAGGAAATTATATTCAACCAACATCGTATAAAAAATCTTCTGATCGAATAAAATACTTTCAGAAAATTATTGAAACATGTTAGAAAATAGTTTTTGACTTTTCAAAAGTCCTACCAGACTGGTCGAAGTCATTCTAGATGTTTCCAATCTTCATTTAATGCCATCGAAGAAGTGGATCTGCATTAGGGTTTTTGATTCATTATTATATGATTGACTAAACTTAGAAGAAAGGTCACACACGGAGTATCAATGTCACCTTAAACAAACTTCTATAACAAAATTTGGTGATAATCTCATACTTTCTTATTATGAGTCAAAAGCCATTTAATTAATCAATTGGAATATTTTCGCTTATCCGCTCCAAAACCTAACTACTTTCTCAATTTATCTCATATTTGGTCCGGATTAAAATCTGATTTTAATTCAAATCAAAGTCAAACAATCAATATTATTCACATCTTTCATGGGTCCACAACTTTTCAACTACACATTTCAAAAACTTCTATCACAATCTACTAAAAATCTAATTTTAATCTCCACCAAACACGCTCTTAATCGCCAATTGAATAATTACCCAAGGATCCTGGATCCCTAGACAAATAACATTCGTTTTAGGCAATTTATTGCTTTTTTGATGAACAACTTTCACACTTCGGAACCTTGCTATATCATTTTCTAAGCAGATTAGGGTCGATCAATATGCTAAGCTTTGGAAGAGGAGATTGACGTTGTACAAATATCCAGTTCCTAATTAGACAACTAAACAAATAAGAATGGGACGATTCAAACATCATTCCATAATTTTTTTGACTTTTACACGATAGAGCCAGAAGAAGATCGAGTAACAGTGAAACACCTCTCGTCAAGTTTAACACTAAAAACAGCAATCATCAAGATTTATCCTTACACTCATGATATTTGGTAGAAATTAAACTATAGTGACACGGCTCACGACAAATATATAATTGCATATCGTATCCTTCCAATAGAAATGGAGAAACCAAGATTTACTTGACAATATCTTCTAGATTTCTACCTTAAACTCCATATTTTTTTAATTTGAATGTTTCATTGACTTTAAATCTTAAATTTAATCAGTTTTTGTGGGGTCCTTTAATGTCCGGTCTCAAACATATTAAAAAAATCAGTGTTAGTCAATATTTGGATAATTGAGAAACCAGTGTTAGTTAAAATTTGATAAAATACGTAATTAAAAAGTTGATAAAAATTATAAGTCCCGTAAAATATATATGATTAAAATTAATTGCTAAATTTAACTTTAATTTCTTAGCAACTTTTTAAATTATCATCTACAAGCAATTGAGAATATTCACTTCTCCAAATTTGTTATACTAATGTAACGAAATAAAATAACTTAAAAATTGATTCACCCTATATTTTGTGATAAATTTGGGTATGTTAAAAGGAAAGAAATCAAATACTTAACCTATATTAATTCACTTACCTATTCAAGAAATCAACAATTTCATTATGCAAATTTTATACATGAAAATTGTTGAAGTATGAGAAAATATTACAAGTTACCCTATGAACTCTTAAAAAATTAGAACCTTTTTGTGGGTTATTTTAGTAAATATCGTTGTGTAAATAACTCTTAGAACTCGGTAGAGATTTTTAAAATTTTATTTATTTTTCAACTCGTTTTCAATAATACATTCTTCCAGTAAAATAATTTTACATGTAAACTCATAAATTCTTTTCTAGTTTTTAATCACACAATCAATATCTAGAAAATCACTTTGAATAAATTTGATTGTCACAAAATCTACATCAATCACGCCATTAACAAAATATGTTTACAACACTAGTTCTATAGCTATAAATAATATACATAGGAAAAACTTTCAGGGGTTGTTTAATTGGTCAAACCTTGAGTTTGCTCCCCAATGGTCACCAGTTCGAGTCCCCTCAAGGCCACTGAGGTGAGTACCCGGCCGTAAACTTCAGGGCCCGTGAGATTAGTCGAGGTGTGCGCAAACTGACCCGGACATCCACGATTATAA
>CAIGRT010210184.1:0-10171 GCA_903798405.1 Fraxinus platypoda
GACCGGTAGCTTACAGCTGCCGATCGGCTGCAGCTGCAACTGCAACAGCCGATGCTGCTGCCCTCTCCCCCCAACTTTAGTGTACACACACACACACACACACACACACACACACACACATATATATATATATATACACACACACACACAACTTTACCGTGGAGTATGGACCACCTTACAAATATCAATAGTGAATTCAATTTTTTTTCATCGCTTATATATGAAAATCGTATACATATCAAACTATTTTCGAAACGGTAAATATTATATGCATGTGAAGGGCATGCTAAGAATTAAATTTAAATAAAGTAAATGTGCTCTAGTTTAATAGTTTATTCTTTTAAATGTTCATTGGAGACATGCATTGATAATAAATGGCTCGTTTGATAAGACTTTTGTTTCTTGTAAAAAAAAATTTTCCGAAGAAGCTATCTTATATCAACTTTATGTAAAAACTCTTCTAACGAGATAAATCACTTTAAAAAAATTATTCAAACAGATTCAAAAGTAGCTTCTTAATTTCAGAAGCATTTTTTGACATTTCAAAAGTCTTACCAAACAAGTCACGGAATGAAATGAAGCGTCATGCCTATGAAAAAGATAATAATGAGACATTGAGCCAATCATATAGATATCATGCACCCCTTGTAATGAAAACATTGTTCTAATTAACTAAGAAACAAAAAACAATCCAAATACTAACTACTAGCCATTGAAGCAAATTACTTCGATTGTATACCCAACCCATACTGTGGATAAATTTTCCCTAATTTCCTTTTACCATAGAGTAGTTTCAGTAGTTTCTTGGTTTTGGTCGAATTAGATAGATATCCTTTCAATACAACCCATTGTAGGCCGTCAGAATCCGGGACTATCCAGCCAAATCATGCAGCAATTGTGCACCCATCAAATTCCTGTATGGCAAGTTCTGGCTTTCACTGTCCAAGAGTGAGTATTGAACTGTTTGGCAATCTTCAATGTGGTCTCTAGGGTAGAAAAATGAGTTTTGTGAGGCTGAAGAAAATGCTAAGCTCACCCCAACACTTGCATGGTGTAATCCCAATGTCAAAGATACGCCGCCACTGCCACCGCTACTGCTGCCGACGTAATTGTGAGCCGTGCCGGCACCACCTGCGGAATGATGATTGTATGATGAAAAGTCCAATTCCACAGCACCAAATGATGAGTCCCCCACCCTACCAAAACTATGGTGCTGCTGATGAAGCTGATCATTTTGAAGGGTTTTACTCTTTTTTCCATCATTTTTCTCCGGATTGTTGACGATTGAAGAGAGACATTCGGAATCGATTCTCACAAGTTGATCATGGTTCGGTTTTTCGTCAACGTTTCTTGAGGAATTTAGCTGATCACTGTTCTCATCAAGATTGGTGGTAGAATCATCATTCAAGCCCTCTTTTTCCTTTAGTTCTTCTAAATACATTTGTTCCACCATTGGTTTCCATAGCCTCACCCTAGCATTGATGAACCAGTTAGACACCTGCACAACAAACAAACTCATTTATCTTACATGGCAAGAAAACAATACCCATGATTAAAATATCCTTAATATTTTAATACCATAGATGTTTTTTAAGAAGATATGTTCTTGATTACATAAATTAATTCATGGGTTTTGATTTAAATAATGTAAAAATGAAAAGGACTTGCCTGGCTTCTTGAGAGACCTGTTTGGCGGGCTAAAATGTGCTTATCAACATCACTTGGATACCTGCAGGTTCATTAAAACTCAGTATGTACTCTTTATTTCTTGTGATCAGATTGAAAAAAGATAAAAATTAAAACTTCAAACATTTTGAATGGATGACAGACAGTACAGATAATGAGATGGGGCCTATGGAAATTGTATCAGAGTCAAACCCCCACAAATATAACAAAACGTGCCAAGAAATTTCCAGAAAAAAAATGAAAAATAAATTATATACAGTTGTAGGCAATGAACTTTGGAATCTTAATGGTGGTGGGGAGAAACTAACAAATATTGGCTTGTTTTACAAACTAATGATAGAGACAAACATGCAAGAACCTTAGTACATGGAACAGCAAGTGGGGTGTTTTTTTTTTGTTCGAAGAAAACATTGATTCTTTTCAAGAAATATAGTTTGACCTAAACTCACATTTGTGCAATGTTAACAATTCGTACGCGTTTGGTATACAGTATAAGATAGGAGCCTCAAGGAGTTACGCTAGAATTGAAGGTAGAGTTAAGGAATTTACGGGTGGAGGAAGTGCTCAAAAAGCCAAGCGCGAAGAACGGTAACCGATCTTTCAGGCAATCCTCGTTGAGGTCTCCATGGATGGCTTTCCATGATGTTCATTTGCTGGAATGCCCTTTGTTGCCTTAAAGTTTGATCAAGAAGTCTAAGTCTTGGTGTCTCTCCTCTCGTCGTACCGGGAGCAGCAGTGTCTTTTGCGCCCATTGCTTTCATGGTGGCCTTAATCTGCCAAATAATTCCATCTCTTAAACGCCTAAAATGCCTTGACATGGCCTTTGAAGCTAGGGCAGAATACACTGTTGCAGCCCCATTTCCAGCAACTGCTTCAAATGATGATACCACAGCCTTCATCTGGTCACAGTAGTGCTTGTACCTTCTATCCACCTTTACATACACATTAATGTAACAGTGAAACAAAATTCATACAAGATTGTAAATTATAGCATACAACATTTACAGAATCGAGTAGTAATTGTATATTATTTTGTAATTAACAATAGAGGGTTCCAAATTAAATGGAATTGCTGTACTGTCACCATGTAAGCATTAATGGAAGAGCCTGAGAAACTAGGTGAATCAACCACCCTTGACACTTTAAAAAAAAAAGGGAAAGACACACACACACACACACACACACTTTTATCTTTATAATTCCTAGTCAGTGCAGCGTCTCAAATATATTTAACAGGAGAAGATAGTGTGAATTAAATAAATATACCTCTTCTAGGAGTTGAAGCAACTTGGTTTTTCTTTTCTGCAATTCAAGAAGATCAAGGGAATACAAAGATTGCTTTTTTATGATATTCTCATCATCCCATTCATTGTTCTTTTGAATCTTTTGCTTTGATGTATTCTCAGAGTGCTTTGAACCAAGATTACAGAACTCGTTAAGAAGGTCTTGAGCAGGAGCCAAGTACTTTGAGTTCCTTATGTGAAAGTGTTGTTGCATCATTTGTTGCTGTCCTTGAGTATTCACTACAGACCTAGAACTTGATGGACCAAACCTTAAATCATCTTGTTGTCCAAGATCAAAAGACTGATGAATCCCAGTAGTCCCAGGATTTGATGAACTCAAAGAGAGTGAAAGGCGCCTTTCATTTCCTTCACCAGGAAAAACACACCTCAAAGATGGATCATCCACCATCAATCTGTTCTGATTATTCCAAGCTGATGAAGAATCCATCAAGTTCTCATTTGTTGTATCAGATATACCTGTTAAATCATGACTATAAAACTCACTTGTTGATGTGGGCTTGGACGTCGACGCACCGCCCCCAGGCTTGTTGAAGAACTCCTTCCACAAACCTGAGGTGTTTTCATTCTGTTGATGCAGATTCTTTGGTGGAAACCCTATCATTTCCATTCCAGCAGTCAAGTTGTAGATCTCTAAACTATGCTCAAATGGTTGCAACTGGCTCACCAGATGAGTCTGAATATTTTGATTTCCAGTCGAAGAAACATGATCTGTGTAGCAATATCCAGTAGATGCAACCATGTCCCTTGTTTTCTCTTTACCACTTTGATCCGCCATAGATATAGACCTTCAATCTCCGATTTCGTTTCCTTCTTCTTTATCTAGATTTTCTTGATTTTGTTACTGAAAATCAAGAAAGACCCACCCCATAAATCAGAAAAACAATCTTCTTAGCCAAAGTTCTATCTATATATCAAACAAAAAAGTGTCCATGTTTGTGAGTGTGTGTGTGTGTGTGAGAGAGAGAGAGAGAGAGATGAATATGAAAGAGTGGACTATGTTGAGATGTTTAGGTTAACCATATATGGAGGAGGTTGAGGTGGGGTTTGAGAGGGAGCGTGAGGGGGTGGTTTAATTAATTAAAATTAGTTATTATGAAAGTAATACTTTTAAAAGTAACAATTTCCTAGCATCGCCTTTCCTACTTCGTGATGGTAGCTCCAAATTTTATTTCTATATTTACTTTATATATATATGTCGATCTTTTAATGTGCTTTTACTGCGATGCACTTTCTATTAACATTATTAATAAAATGTTGGGATCGATGGGTAAATAATGAAGATGTTAGAGAGACGCCAACCTAATTGAGACATTGTCCAAGTTCCATATCCAACCTTCTTACATAAAAGACCCGATTTTGTTACTCACGTTTGATCGAAGTAAAAAAATTATTTTGAAATTTCCTTATTTTGTTACTCAAGTTCCATATCCAACCTTCTTACCTAAAAGACCCGATTTTGTTACTCACGTTTGATCGAAGTAAAAAAATTATTTTGAAATTTACTTATAAGTTTAGGGGAACATGCTAGGCTTTCTTTTGTTTCTTTCTTTCTTAGACTTGTGCCCTTAATAACCCAACAAGAGATGGCATGCCATGAAGCCAACCTAGGAAGGAAGATACACAAATAGGAGTTGATGATGATGACCCATATTTTGATCATTTGATTTGATCTTTGGCTCTTTCTCTCTCTTGTTCATGTGGGTCGATTTAAAATACATACAAACTGCACTTCCTACAAATATACTCAATTATTACATACTCCCACCAAACAAAATATAATATTTAATCCCAAGAACCATCCAAGAATTTTAGAACTTATAATATGGACTTTTTATGATAAGCCCCGTTTGGCCCCAGTACTCCCCATTAAATTAGAATTTATTTTTCTCTCTTCTCATCAACTACACATTCTTCAATAAAATAATATTACGCATAAATTCAAAAAAATTTCCTTATTTTTTGATCATATATTATTCAAAAAATTATTTTTCTTCTCGTTATAATGTCGTATAATGAGGGTCAAACGGGGGCTGAATCATTGAAAGAAGAAACAGATACTTTAAAGAATGATAGATACAAAACAAATATCTGTATGTACTGATAGGGTGAGAATCCCCAGATCTGGAGTTAAACTAGTTTTTTGCAGGCTTTTTCAGATGGGTTTTAACTATGTAAAACTAGTGTGGACCCGGCTGATATATTCTGATGATATTTGCTTTCAACACAGAGAGAGTTTTGGGAAGAAGAGAATGTGTGTGTTTGTGTGTGAGAAAGAAGGGGATGGGAATTAGATGCCAAAATTTGTGTAGGGTTGAGATGAGGTGGTCCAATATTTCTATCTAATTTTAATTAAATCTACCCTTATTAAAGCCCTCCACCAAAAATGGGACCAGCATCTTCTTTTTCCAATTTTTTTTCCTCACAGCCAAAAGGCCCAGACCCCCCACTCCAAAACTAGGGGTGGGAAGAGGTGGGGCAAGCGGTTTGCCCCACTTTTGAATCGAACCACACTTTGGTGAAGCGAGCCAGCTTGGATGCTCTCGACCCATTTAACCCCGAATCATGCTATAGGTACAGGAAAATTATACAGAATTCATACAAGAATTTGAAATGGAGGGTTTACATTCAAAATTGGGAAAGGGAAAACAACACAGTGATGGATAGGATTAAACCATTTCAAATTCCTGTCAACAATATGTAGAAATTTTCTGTACTTGTGGAATAATTTTTTAACCCCCTACCCAAAACACATTTTTCACTACTTAGTGGAATAATTTTACAAGAAAATTTTAAAAATGAAGCTCGTACAATGTGTAAAGTGAAATATCTTTTAAAGATTTATTTTTATGTAAAATAGCTTAAACTTCTTATCACTTGAGTGTTTAACCCATATTTTTTCGACTCTTTGATAGTGCGCATCTGTTCAAAATAAGCTTCTAGATGTGCTTTCGACTAGGGCTAAAATGGTCTTCTTTCCAAACTAATATGAATCGACGTTAACTCAATTATATCGACCTTCATTCGGTTAAAATTTACTCTATTCAGTCAAAATTGATCAACAAAAGGCAAATGCACCAAGAGTGTGGGCTACTACAGGTTCACCGATTAGGACGATCGGGGCTGGGTTCGGGAGGGTGCATACATTTAGCTTAATGATCATCCATTGTATCGTCTATTATGACACACATGCATGGTTAGTGTTAATACACTAGCAGCATGTTGGTCCAATCTTAAAAGTTATTTTTCAAATCAAAACCATTGAATTGGCAACTAAAACCGCGTACCAACGCGACTGAACAATCGTCGATTCTAAAGTAAGAGCATGTGTTGAAATACGCCACTTACTCAAGCACTAGGACTAGGTGCAGGATACAGAATCTCCTCTTATGCTTGTAACATGGATTGGTGGTGATGTAGTCACGCGCAAATCACGTGTGGACCTTTTGAATCCAAACCACTTTAATTTTTGTCTCTTAAAGGGAAAGTGGTCCTCTACACATACAATGCATACAAATATATTTGGACTTTTCTCGCTTGGAAATTTCATCTTACCGTAAATTGGGCAAACTACGAATTGCGAATGAAATAAAAATCGGTGACTGGACGAATTGGAATCCATTTGACAAGTTTGATCAATTAAAAAAATAAAAATTAAATGAAATTGGATTCATCGAAATGGGAATCGAACATTTTTTCTTTATTTATTGAATTTTCAAATTGTAGTGGGGAAATTCAATTGCAATGCATTCACATACACCTCTAGCTAATTTTCCGACACTTTATATATATACTTAAAAAGGACTAAAAGTCAAGTCGAGACTAACCCAATTTGAATTTTTTTTATTTTTTTTTTAACGTTTATAAAGAACATATACTTCTTTGCTTAAAAAGAAAGATTTGAATATTGATCAGGTTTTTTGAAAATTAGACCTTACCTACCTCTAGTCCACATATATCTTTTGTGAATTAATTATTTCTTTGTTTATTTAAGTTTTTGCTTGTTATGTTCTTAATAGTTGTTTGGTGTTTGTGGGCATGTAATACATATATGCATGCATGCATACATACATTTATACATATATATATATGTATATATGAATATGTATAAATATATACATATAGAGAGAGAGAGAGATGCATAAGTGATACTTGCAGTTATAGTAAAAGTGAAATGGTATGATTATATAGAGGTGCAGATATTTCAGGTGCAAAAAGGAGTGTTTAGTCAATTTCAAGTTCATTGGAACTTGTATTTACCAGTTGGTTAAGCAGTCATAGAATGATTATTGGGGTGGGTGGGTGGGGGTAGGAGTAGGTGTAGGGTGGTCCCTTTTCTTTTGTGGACCATTCTACAACCTCAATTTTCAGTAACTAAAACAAGAACCCTACAAACCTGTGACTGGCCTTTAAGGAGCTCAGCTTTTTTTATTGTAATTATTAATGGGCTTGCATGCATCTATGGAATCGAATCAGTTCCAATGATCTTCTGTTTTGTAAATCATAATCTTATGGTTAGGACTAATTAATCGCCTAATGAATGGTCTAAGGCAAGGCTTCTTCTTCTACTTTAACTTCTTGCAGAAGAATTTTATCAAAAAGCTACATTAAGGGATTGTTTGAGCCCTTTTTTTCAAAAAATGTATTTTGCAATAGTGTTATGATGAAAACGTGCAGTTAAGAAATAAGAAAAAGTTTTGAATTTGCGTGTAATATTATTTTATTGAAAAACGTGTGGTTGAAATGAAGTCTAATCACTATAAAAGAATACATTTTGATTGAAAAAATGTGGCTCAAACAAGGGCTAAACTATCTTCCTTTAAAAGTTTATTTACATAGAAAACAATTTCAGAAAATTATTTAATGAGTTCAAAAGCAGCTTCTTAATCTCAGAAGTAAATTTTGAATTTTCAAATGTCTTACCAAACGGACCATAAATAATCTTAAGCCGTGTTAAGTTGAACCATTACAATGATAATTTGTTCTCTTTTCTCGTAAAGGTGTGATTTGTAAATTTAGTTGAGAACATTTGATGCAACGCGGGATATGGAGTTGGCCTATATCGATGTGTTCGACCGACATTGGAGTCGGGACGTTCTAAAATGTTCTAAGCATTTTTTGCAGCATCAATGTACTCATAAAGCGTATATTTATTTTATTACATCTAGAGCATTTTGATCAATTGCTTTATCTTATATTTTTATTATTTCGGTTGAACTTTGATAAATTTATAAAACAAAATAATTGTTCTTCGAAACCTTAAAATCAAGAGCGTTATTTGTGAATGAATAACCGTTTTGAGAACGATATTCGTTCTTTTTAAAGTTTTCGTCTACATGACATCAGTATTTTAGTTTGTTTCTATCATTTATAAACCAACTAATTAATCATCTCTATATATGTTTAAAGTAACAAAGAAAGCTATACAACTCTATTTGGTTCTTGAATGGACTGTCAAGATCCCTTTGATGCTTTCATACTCCAACTAATTAATCATGGAATAGAATATCAATTACAAGACTTTTAATCAGTCAAGTGAAGTTTATGCATGCCCTTATTAGAAAAGTATTAGTGATGGTGAAAGAATTGATTTCTAAAGAGTCTTGAATGCATATAGAAAATAGATCAAGACCCTAAAATATTACGAAAAATACTACGACGACCTTTCAATATCTTTAACGCGCTTAACTAAACTTAGAATTGAGTTTTATTATCGTATATGTTTTTTCATTTTTCATTTCTGTAAGAGGAGATTCTATTAAGTCATTGTTTGGTTTAACTAAAAAGTTGATAAAAATTTAACGGGGCTGTCTTCAACTAAGATTTTGATAGATTTTAAAAAAAAAATTCAAATCCTAATGAATTTCGTAAATTTGAATAGACTTTCACAAATTCCATAAGAATCTCACCAAATATGGTGAAATTTTAAAAGATTTGGTTATATATAATTTTAAGCTTGAAATCCTCCAAATATTTTAAAATTATTCTATTAATAAAATCTTTATAAATTGATTAGTTATTGGGGATACTTAAATTTTAAAAGATTTCATTAAATTTCATTAAAATCTCAATTGTGAACACCTAAATTTTAATGAATTTCGTTAAAATCCATTAAAATATCAATTGAAAACACCTATAAGGATTTTTAAAATCCATTACAATCTTAATTAAGGACACCTTCCTAAGTTAAAATCAATAATAAATTTTAATCACGCGTTTTATGGGGACTCGCAGTTTTATCAAAATTTACTAAAAAATTGATTTTTAACAAAACTAATCAAAGGCTAAGTATGTAACTATTGGAGTGAGCTAAGGTGAGAATTAGGTAAAGAAAACAAAAAATGATCATAGGCTTTTAATATTTACAATTATTGGCACTAGGTTTATTACATTTATTTTATTCTTGAATTATTTCTAAGAAATTATTTTTTTGCTACAAGTTGAAAATTACTTTGTAAAAGTACTTTTTTTTCATTTTCAACGCGAAAAAATTATAAACAGTCAATAAATTATATAATTCGTTATCTCTAAATTTTTTTATTTCTTAGTGTTTGTATGATTGTACGTTCAATAGTATTCTAATAGCAACTATCAAACACAAATAATGACCAAGTTTCATCATTTTAAATTTGCTTAATGCAACCATTGAAATAAATTGTCTTGGAGTGGGGTGGTAGGTAGCCTCAACAGCAAAAGTTCTTGGAGGTACCTCTATGTCTTGTGCCATGTTTTTTCCCTTTTGCCTCCAAATGAAAGATTTTAAATTATAAGTAACTTTTTTATCAGTATAATTTATAATGTGGATTATCTACTTTTTGAATTTTCTTTTGTGTTTTATGCTTTACTATTGGTTGTATGAGGCCAGCGATTTCACTGCCACGAGGTATGGAAAAAAAACTCGCTTTACACTCTTGTCATTTTTTAGTTTATATAACCTTATTGACTTAAACATCAGCTTCGTTTGAAGGATTCAAGCGTCAACCCTTATCTCGATGTTCGTGACATACATTTCTAGACAACATCGAATTGTTTATATAATTCTTTTGGCACTAAGGGTTGGTGTGACTCTTTTATTGAAGGTCTGTCATTTGCTCTTTTCCAAAATTGACCTTCATATATAGCCAAAGATTATTCTAAGATGGAGAAATTAATTTTCGAAGAGAGAAAAAAAAAAAAAAAAAAAT
>CAIGRT010210206.1:0-10093 GCA_903798405.1 Fraxinus platypoda
AGGGGAGGGTGTAATTTCCACTTGTTTCTACAAGGGAGTTGGGCCAAAATTCTACGTTGTAAAACAAGCCCATATTCGGCTCAAATTGTTTGTGCCAAAAATCACAAATTGAAGTACAATATGGAGTCTAGAGTAATAGGCCGGCCCGCACTAAGCCCAATTATAACCCATAACCAAAATGAAGTAGTACAGCTCATTGAGCGCAACAGAAAACACCACATTTCCGCGCTTAAAAATAGAAAACTTCATCGCCAAGCAATACCCGCCACGTTTACTCGTCAGATCTACGACAATTGTCTGCCAAAATCCCCTCTATAAAACCCTAAACTGCTTTCCCCATTTCGGTTTTTCGTTTCATCACTCAGGTTCGAGACTTCGAAACCATCAATTTCCACTATTTCAAGATCGAATTTCTGGTCCCATTGCTGATTTTGGGTTGAATTTGCCACTTTGATTGAATTTTCTTTACTTCAAGCGATCGTTTTTTGGTCACTCCACTTTGATTGGATTTTCTTTACTTCAAGCGATCGTTTTTTTGATCACTCGGAGAGTGACCACGATGGGTGGTTCACACAGTCGCGAAGGCCTCGAACTTTCCGACTCAGAATATTCTGGCCAGGATGAATCAGAAGAGGAGAGTTCTGAGAATTACGCTGATGCAGAAGAATATACCCCGAAGAGAGGTACTCAGGTCAGTGCCGAGACCCTAGATACAATCGATTCTAGGCTCCAATCCTTGAAACTGAAATACCCAAAACACCCATCCTCTTCCACGCCAACTTCCAACGCCAATCTTAAAAATGCCGTGAAGCTTTATCTTCACGTCGGTGGCAACACCCCGAAGGCGAAATGGGCAGTTTCGGAGAAGTTGACTTTTTACAAATTTGTCAAAAAAAATGGTGATGATGATGATGGGGATGATGACGACGACGACGAAGGATTGAACAGTAGGGAGGGGTTCTGGGTTTTGAAAGTTGGGGAGAAAATCAAGGCTAGGGTTACTACCGATCTGCAGATGAAATTCTTTGGGGATCAGCGGAGGGTAGATTTTGTGCATAGTGGGGTTTGGGCTTTAAAATTTCTGAAAGATGAGGAGTACAGGACTTTTGTGACAAAATTCCAGGACTGTTTGTTTGAGAATGTATATGGGTTGAGAGCAACGGAGGAAAATAAAATGAAAATTTATGGTAAAGACTTTATTGGATGGGCAAAACCAGAGCAATCAGATGATTCTATGTGGGAGGATGCAGATGATGGGGTGTGGAAGAGTCCTGGAAAGACTCCTGAGGGATTGTCTGAAAGAGGGAATCAAGATTTATTGGAGGAGTTTGAGGAGGCTGCAACTGATGGTGGGATTCAGAGCTTGACCTTAGGGGCATTGGATAATAGTTTCTTGGTTAGCAATTCAGGGGTTCAGGTTGTGAAGAATTTTAGCCATGGGATTCATGGTAAAGGTGTGCATGTGAAGTTTCTTGATGGGAAACTAGGATCCACATCAGGGTATTCTGGGACACCCAAGAAGGCTCTCTTGATGAGGGGAGAGACAAATATGATGCTTATGAGTCCATTGAAGCAAGGGAAGCCCCATTCCACAGGGCTTCACCAGTTGGATATTGAAACGGGGAAGATTGTCACTGAATGGAAGTTTGAGAAGGATGGGACTGAGATTACCATGAAAGACATTACCAGTGATGCGAAGGGGTCACAGTTGGACCCTTCTGAGTCCACTTTCTTGGGTTTAGATGATAATAGATTGTGTCAATGGGATATGCGTGAGAAACAGGGAATGGTTCAGAAGATTGCAAGTGCTGGTTCGCCAGTGTTGCACTGGACCCAAGGACATCAATTCACCAGAGGTACGAATTTTCATTGTTTTGCCACGACAGGAGATGGCTCAATTGTAGTTGGGTCGCTTGATGGGAAGATAAGATTATATTCGAGGACTTCAATGAGGCAGGCAAAGACTGCTTTCCCGGGCCTCGGTTCACCTATTACATCTGTTGATGTGACTTATGATGGAAAGTGGGTGTTGGGCACAACAGATACTTATTTGATCCTGATATGCGCTTTATTCACTGATAAGGACGGGAAAACCAAGACTGGTTTTAGTGGTCGTATGGGAAACAAAATTCCAGCGCCAAGATTACTGAAGCTGACCCCTGTGGATGCGCACATGGCTGGATCTGATAATAAGTTTCATGCTGGCCACTTCTCATGGGTAAGTTACAGTAATATTATTTCTTGATATTTGTATTTTCATTACAAGGTGTCGATCCTGCTGGTTGAATTGTTGAATTGCTTGACCAAAATGTGGTATATATAATAATTGCTTGCTTGTTGGAATACACTTAGTATTGTCACTTCTGTTATTTGGCGTTTCATGAGTTGCTGATTTCCCCCCTTTCAGATTATAAATGTCAAGACCACTTCTTTGCTGATGATCAGTTGTTTGTTAAAATGTTAATGTGAATGCCCTCATTCACCCCTGAGATATTTTAGGATGTCAGTATTTCAGAGTGCACCATATATTATGCTGAAATTCAATAATAATTTTCTTTTGAAATTTTTTTTTGGTGCAATTTATTTTCGATCACAGTTATGTGTAAGTGAGTTTAATGCATTCATTGGTTTTTTTTGGGAGGACTAGATTTATATTATTTGCTTTCCATTCCAAGTTATAACTTTGCCTGATTGTCCAGTTATGCTAATACTTATATTTAGCCCCTGTTTGGTACAAACTAAAATCCAAATTTTAATCTAAGCAAAACAATTAATTTTAATCACACACTTTATGGGACTCACAACTTTTCAACCACATACTTCATTAACTTTTATCAAAATCCACTAAAAATTTGATTTTAATCCACACCAAATAGGGGCTTAGCTTGTTTAGTGCTCAAGATCTTGTTAATGTGTGTGCCTTACTTCTTCATATATCTAAATGACTGTTAGACTATCATTTTACAGATGCGGAATTCATTTATTGTTGTGGAAGTCAATGTGTTATGTAATGCACTCTCGTTTCTTTTCATCCCGGCGCGTTTTCTGATTTTTTTATTCTCATTAGGTTACTGAAAGTGGAAAACAAGAAAGGCATTTGGTTGCCACGGTGGGTAAGTTCAGTGTGATATGGAATTTTCAGCAGGTGAAGAACAGTGCACACCATTGCTACCAGAATCAACAAGGGCTTAAGAGTTGCTATTGCTACAAACTTGTATTGAAGGACGAATCCATTATTGAAAGCCGATTCATGCACGACAAATTTGCTTTTAACAACTCGCCAGATGCTCCACTGGTTGTGGCTACCCCAATGAAAGTTACTTCCTTCAGCATGTCGGGCAAGAAATGATGCTGCCAGAACATGGATTTTCTGACCGAGGTTTTATGTTCCTGTATATTCAGTTACCTTCTGAAGAGGGTTTTTTTTTTTTATCGTACGCTTTTTATTTGCTTGGTTTGATTGATCTTGTAAGTGGATCTATTTTCTTGTATAAAACTCCTATCCGCTGGCAAAAACATCTTCGAATACGATGTATGGTTTAATGCTTGTAAATTACTTTGCCGAACTTGGTATAATTGATTAGAGTAGAGAAATGTCACAATGTAATCTATTTGTGCTGTGACTTGTGACTTTCAGTTCCATCTTAGTCAAGCATATGATAGATATTCGATCAATATATGTGGTCATTTCAATTTCCTCCCGGACAGAGTGTCAGTCATGGGAGGGCCCAATATCTTATTTTTGGAGTTGGGAACGGTTTAATGCCCAGGGTGAAAATTGAAGTAAGCAAATTAGGTATACCAATACACTTGATTGTGGTTATTCAAAGAATCAAGTATTCCTCACAATCTTCAAATAATTTCTAGCAAACGAGGATTCAACCGAGAAATCCCAACTTGAGAATCGAGCAGCTTTGTCGTTTGAATTATGATCTAAAGAAACGTCCTCAACGACAGACCAAGCCCAAGTTCTTTGGAAAGGGGGGCCAGAGAAGAGCCTTGTTGTGCTCTGGTTCTATTGCACCATGAAGCTATTGGCGAGTTTGGTTAGTTAGGAATGTAGTTCGGTGGTAAATTCAGTCCAAGACTAAATATGAGCGAGAGATCGATAACGAACACGTATAAAACTTTGTTGATATTGTTGCTATATCTACTTAAAAATTACAATAATTAAGTATAAGATCAATAACAAGCCATTAAAAACCATTTACTTTTATTTTTATTGTCATTAACTATAAAGGGTGGGTGAGGAATGAGGCCCCATTCAATTATGAAGCAACCTATCTTCATGCACAGCCCTTGATCTGATTGATGTCCAACATTTCACTCTATTTCCATTTCCTTTCTCTCCCCACCCGAGACTTACCATTTCCTCCTTTAACGCCACCACCTCCTACAATGTCCGCCTCCATCTTCTTCCTATGGCTTGTCAGCATCCCTGTCATGATCCACGCCAATACCCAACCAAGAGGTATATATGTATCAACAAATCCACATTAATGCCTTTATATATATAAATATATTTCTCTGAATATATGTAAATTTATAAATTTGTAGGTTACCTCCTAAACTGTGGCGCCGCTGACGACTTAGAAGAAGGACCTCTCAAATATATCACAGATGATGATTTCATCACAACTGGAAACAAAACAAAGATAAAAAAACCAGACACAATGCCAATTTTGCAAACTCTTAGATTTTTTCCCAATGCCGGCGCGAAGAAATATTGTTACAATGTCCCTGCTATAAAGGGAGGGAAACATCTGGTGAAAACTATGTATTACTACGGAGGATTTGATGGAGGAGAGGAACCGCCGGTTTTTGATCAGGTTGTTGATGGCACAAAGTGGAGCATTGTGAATACCACAGAGGATTATGCTCAGGGGCTCAGCTCCTACTATGAGGTCATTGTCGTAGCGCATCACAAGTATTTGAGTATTTGTCTAGCAAGAAATGATCACACTGTTTCCAGTCCTTTTATTTCAGCTCTTGAAGTGCATCATCTTGATGATTCAGTTTATAATTCTACCAATTTCAAGCAGTATGCGCTGGTGACTCTTGCTCGAAATAGTTTTGGCTCAGGTGGAAACATCATTAGGTATGAAACGTTTTACGAAATTCTGTGATTTATATTTCATTTAGTGCTTATAGTTAGTAGAAATTGATTTGTCATTATTTAAATTTCTTGCTGGGAGTGGCAGCTATTTATAATTGTGTTCGGCGAGGAACCGAAGACTATAGGGGACTGGACAGTTTTGAGGAACAAAAAGAAACGAAAAATCTTGTCTATTGTACTGTATACCAGATATGTGGCCTAGATTCAGTTGAACGCACATGAAATACTCTTAAGAAAGAAGCAGCAGCTAAGAAGCTGAATTTAAACAAGAACTGCATTACTAGGAAAGAGTAAAAATTTCTTGATAGTGAAACATTTTGGTTGAGAGATTATAGTAGCTGTAATTTTTAAACAAGCAAATTATCTTTGGACAACATGGCATGGATTAAAAAATAACAGTAAACTGCACAAGGGAGAAGTATTTTTGGTCAGATTTTCATGTCTATTGTCAATATTTTGTGAATAATGCATATACTGAATCAGTTTTCCAGATGACAATTTTAATCGATACTGGCATCCCTTTGCGGACCAAAATCCCTTTGTCGCAAGTCACTCCAATGTTACTTCTTCCACATTTTGGAACGTCCCACCACAGAAAGCTTTTGCAACAGCACTTACAACGAGCAGGGGGAAGACTCTTACAGTCAGGTGGCCCCCATTTTTCCTCCCTACCCTGCGCTACTATATTTCACTATACTTTCAAGATAACCGGACCCCAAGCCCATTTAGCTGGAGAGTTTTCGACGTTCGTGTGAATAACGAAACTTTCTACAGCAACCTTAATGTCACCACAGATGGTGTGACCGTTTATGGCACTGAATGGACTCTTACCGGGCACACTGAAATTTCCCTGATTCCGAGGAACGATATGCCGGTTGGGCCTCTAATTAATGCTGGTGAAATCTTTCAGCTTATAGCCCTTGGAGGAAGGACTGTTACCAGAGACGGTAAAAGATTAATTATGAAATATTACTCTTTTCTCGTTACATGTAAATATTTTTACAAGTTTCCTTGCTTATTTGAAATTTTTTGGGTATTCAACAGTGGTGGCAATGGAGGACTTCAAAAAAGGTTTCGACAAACAACCCGAGGATTGGGCTGGAGATCCATGCCTACCTAGAGATAACCCGTGGACTGGAGTAACATGCTCTACAGGAAAATCCATTCGGATTGTCTCCTTGTAAGTTCTCTGGTGTCAACTACAACAGCTGTTTGGCCACGATCTGTATTGTATAACCATATGCCATCAAAACCTCAAAACTATGTATGACCTAACCTATATATAAGTAAACAAAGAAGTTTAATTTCTACAGTTCTTAACATTTTTTTTTTCTTTTGAATGCTTGAAGGAATCTGACAGGGTATGGAATATCAGGGTCATTGCCAAAAAGTATATCTAAGTTAACTGCACTCAAGCATCTGTATGTAATTCATCTTTCTCGACCATGCTTCCCGGCTTTTATTAGTCAGCGATTCTCTGTTTTATAATCAGAAAACTTCCTTTACAGTTGGCTTGGAGACAATAAGCTTTCGGGTACAATTCCTGATATGAGTGGAATGAACGCTTTAGAAACTTTGTAAGCTCTTCAATTTTCACACGTAGTCTTCTAAATTAGTTGTGTTTTTAATACCTTAATTATGACCTAATACCTCTGCTTTTTAACGTCAAAAAAGGCATTTGGAGAACAACCAACTGGAAGGATCAGTTCCTAAATCACTGGGAGAATTACCTAATCTGCATGAAATGTAAGTTCTTCTGTAGAATGTCTGCAACGCAATGAAATTTTTATGCTTACAAGTGTGTATATGCTAACTCGCCTTGGTATGATTAACAGATTTCTCCAAAACAACAAATTAAATGGCAGCACCCCGACATCTCTGACGAAGAAAGATGGTGTTAACGTTGAGTAAGACCTAATCTCGGAACGCTTTACAGATTATTCCAGCTAAGAGTTCGGGTTTTAGGATCATCACTAACTGGTTTCTGTGATGAACACTTGTACACCTGCAGAAATATTAATCGAATAATGCCAAATTCCATTTTCTAACCAGTTAAGATGCTTCTTGTTTTAGGCTCTCTTTTGTAAATCATCTGTCAGAGGAAGAATAATGTAGAACATCAGAAATTACTATACTGGCTTGGAAGGTGGCCAGAAGCTTTGGATCGAGCAGTCACTATGGAGGGATTGAAGGGAGAGTTATATTCAATTAATGCTTGTATACTTTTTCTCTCTCATACTGTAACTTGTGCATTGTGAATTTTCATCATTCTGCTAATCAACAAGTTATACAAGGCTAAATTGTAAATAGGTGTCTTCCAAAGAAAATATAAGAACTACTAGGCTGTGAAGAAGTGTTCTTTAGATATTTAAATTTTGCTTTTATTTATTTTATCTACTATTGTTTCAGTGGTTGATTGTACTACTACATCTAACCAATAGTTATCAATGATGCGTGACTATTTGTCATCTTAATTTCACTCTTTCGGAGATCGATAATGGACCAACTTGAAAGCAAATAAAATGCACCGTTTGAAAAAGCTTAACAGATAAGCAGACTCACATTTCCGAATGGAGATAATTTCATCTCTCACCATAATGTTAGGTTTCTTATGATTTTCAATTGACGAAACAAGAAAAAAATGTAAATTTTTTTTTTAAGACATCGCAAACTACGCATCTTTTAGACCCTTTTCCTAGCCCTCAATCCATAAGGGCAAGCTAGCCCTTGTGTTGATTACACGAAGATGGCAATTCTTCATTTTCAAGAATGAGGCTTTCATTCATATGCTCGAAATGTAAAGAAAGACTCGATAGAATACGTGTTTAATATGTCGAGCCAGTTTGATAGAATTTCTATTTTGCTTCTACTTTTTTTTTTTTGGGGTATAAAAGCTTCTTGAGAAGTTCCTTCAAAAAATTTCTAGTAAGATAAAGCAACTTCTTAGTAAAAAAACCACTCTCTTTGTACAAACATGCTCAAACGGGTCCACAGTCAAACATAGTAAAAAAAAGGCGCACGCCATAAATATGCATCCACCATTTCAATTTTTCTGGCAGCTCAGCTCTACTGTATAGTCTTCTCAACCCTATCTTCACCTTCCCTCTGCTGCACAAATTCACTCCTTCATGAGCATAGATACAATTCACACATATATATGGTAATCTGCAAAATTCGTTTCATTTCGAATGTTGCCAATAAACCCTAGTTCAATTTTCACCCTCCCGAAAAAGCCGCCTACATTCCAAATTTTCTCCCCTCCTCCTCCTCCTCTACCGACCACGGCTTTTCGGTGTCAAGCGACGGCCAAGAGCACGTTCCCGCTGTGGTGGTTTAATTTACCTGCAGCTGCCGTTTCCGACGCTGCTGGCAGAATTGGCCAAAGATTGTCCGATAATATTGGCGCCACCACTACAAGCAATAATGATAGCAAGAACACGAAAATCAATGCGAAAGAGAAGTGGTCGCGTGACCATGAGAGCTACTTGACTGACAATGAAGATGCCCTGCCTCTCCCGATGACCCACCCGGGCTCCTCCCCAGTGCAGCCGGAGGAAATCGACAGGAGGCTCCAGTGCGATCCAGTGATAGAGGTCCGTTTTGAGTTTTTATATTTTATTTTATTTTTATTTTTCATTGTTCTTTAATTGAACACGCTGCTGCTCTGTTAAGGAAGAGAGTCGTCCACTCGATTGATAAGATGGCTAAATGACGTGTGAATTGATTTTGATGTTAAAATAACTGAAATTCAGTTCTGTTGTTGAAATGACTATATTTCTCGTGGCTCTGAGTTTCCAATATTTTTTGTTTAACCAAAATTCTTTGGTTCTGATAAACATGTCTGATGTTTGAATTGGTATGCTTCTAATTGGATCAAATTTCTTCTAATTTATTAATTTCGCTGTGCGACAAAATTGCAGGATTGCAAGCCAATGGTTTATGAATGGACTGGAAAATGTCGGAGCTGCCAAGGAACCGGACTGGTCAGCTATTATAACAAAAGAGGGAAGGAGACCATATGCAAATGCATACCTTGTATGGGCATTGGTACTACTTTTTCCTTACCTACTTCCATTGTCAAAGCTCATGCTTTTTTAGATTAGACAGGNTGGGCATTGGTACTACTTTTTCCTTACCTACTTCCATTGTCAAAGCTCATGCTTTTTTAGATTAGACAGGGGTTTTTTCCATTGTGCAAGTTCCCTCAAAAACACAGACGAATTTGCCAGTTCCATACTGGCATCCAGTCTATAGTGCACATTTTTGGTGGTTCAAGTTACCGGGTTTGATTCCCGTACTTTTAAAATTCTTTTTTCTGCATACTAATTTTCAACCACATTCACACAATAAAATATTATGCATGCAAACCCAATTTTTCCTTACTTTTTAACCTCACATTTTTCAAAAAAACACTATTCAAAACTCTTTTTCTCGGAAAGAATGGCCACCAAACAGGGGCTATTAATCGTTTAAAATTACTCATTCATTCTACCACAGCTAGAGAAATTTTTTTTTAGCTGCAGGAAGTAGTCTGATTTGCAAACTCTGTGTATCATCTTCTTCTTACAACTTAAAAATATGGCTGTAGACCTTAATCACAATGCCGGCATATCTGTCTTTGCAGGATATGTGCAAAAGATAACAGCACGCAGCGATATTGATGTGATGGAGGACTTGGACAGTAACGGAAAACCACCTTGATGTTGATGCGGTTTTTATGGTACCCTATCTTTTGGATGAATAATTCTTATAGTAGCAGCATTGTTGTACTTTTTCTACCACAGCCAGTCAAAGTACCCTATCTTTTGGATGAATAATTCTTATAGTAGCAGCATTGTTGTACTTTTTCTACCACAGCCAGTCAAAGCTGTGTTGAGATTAATATCTGTCGGAGGAAATATTTTCAATGACAAATACAAGTGCATTCTAACTTGTCCTAGAACTGATAATGTATTCTTCCAGTTACCTCTTTTTCAT
>CAIGRT010210228.1:0-12756 GCA_903798405.1 Fraxinus platypoda
AAATAATCTGAAAAATTGAAAGCACCTAAAAGCTCAAACCCTTCTCTAATCATGCCCTTCAGTTCCTCAAGCTCCTCGCTAGCCCCAGCCTGGTCGTAACGTTTACCAAAAACGCTTCCCATTATGTTATTTAAGGCTGCAGCTTGTAAATGCTTCTTTAAAGAGACTCTCCCGTTGAGTGCCTGTTCATATTCTATGTCCCTCAACATGGCGGAGCAGTCCATTTGACGGCCAGCTTCGTGCGCCGCAATGCGGCGGGGAGCGAAGAGGTGGGAGGCGGCAATGCGGCGGAGGAGCCTCCAGTAGGTTCCATTAGGAGCAAACCCAATTGCTCGGCTAAACATCAGGCTCTTAGCCGACTGCTTAATAGGCCGATCAGCAAAGTGAGGGGAGGTTAAAATCTCTTTTGCAGTAAGAGGATCTGAAGCCACTAGAACAGGGGTGGCGCCGAGGCTGAACGCCATGAGCTGCTTACCTTTGCAAGCTACAGCCATGGCGGCTAAAGAGCGATGGGCCAAGCCCCTGCTGAGATTAAACAGGCTTCCGAATACTGGTAAACCTCTCGGCCCGGGGATTTGAACAGCCCCATGTCGATTTCTGCCATTTTTCCATGCTGTGCCGCCGGGAGACACAACCCATGTAAAAACAGCAAGAAATAAAGAAGCCAGTAACATTGCAAGAAGTATATACTCATCCAGAATATTTTTAGAGCCAAGAAATGCAGGCAAAGTGAAAACCCACCAGCTAGAATCCTTATACACCATACCCAAATCCATTTTATTGCAGTTGAAAGACAGAGAAACACAGAGAAGTTGAAAGAGTGTGTGTTAGGGTTAAAAGCAACGAGAGTATTAATAGAAGGCAGGTGAAAGGGTGATAAGGCGGTGTAACGGTTACTTATAAATATGATTTTATTTTATGGGGAATTTGTAAAGTTTTACATTTTTTTTTTAAATTGGAAAATGACAATTTTTTTCATTTGTAATTTTGGGTGGCTTTTTTAATGGGTCAAAATGCTAATGATTACTCCCTCCGTCCCAATTATACAGGCTTCTTTAATTTTTCACACGGATTAAGAAAATTTATTTAATGTCATTGAAAAATTAATTTTTATCATGATCTTTCCTNCAGTGTGTAAAACTAAATTATTGTTGAAATTAATAAAGAATTTGAATTTTCAAGAAGTTTGCATATGAAATGGAGAAAATTTAATAAGGGTATATTAGTAAAAGAATACAACAAAATATTCTACATTAAGAAACAAGCCTATATATTTGGGACAAGAGAAAAAGGAAACTCAGCCTTAATTGGGACAGAGGGAGTATTATTTTGTTTCCATTTTATTCGATAGTGAAAACGTTTTCAATTCTACCATTTATTGAATTTGAGCTAAAAACCGACAATTCAACTATTTTGTTGAGTTGTATTTGGTCAAGTATTATCTCTATTAGATTTGTTATCAATCCACGATTAATATGAGTTCGTTGTTTTCTTGTTTCAATAGTAAATTTGAAAGTGGTTAGGAGACATAAAGATTCAGTCTCGAGTCTCGACGTATTATGTATAACTAAGGAGAGAGTAATATAGTTTCTTTAGCTTTTTATGTACTTTTTGCCTTTAGATTAAAAATCTATATTTTAGCATCTTTAGTTGGAGGTAAGGTCTAGATCCTTCCTAAACATATAGCGTAGTTTTCTTGTACTCCCTCCGTCCCATTTAACTGAGTTCACTTTCCTTATTTTCTTCTCTCAATTATATAGTTTTGTTTTTTTTTATTAAGAATGTTTTGTTTTATTCGTTTACTAATATACCTTTATTTTTTTACTACTTCCAGTAATAACTTACTACTAATTATTGATAATTAAATAATGGTAAACTAGGAAAGTATTTGACAAAAATTGATTTTGCAATAATATTAAATAAAATTTATTAATCCCTGTAAAAAACAAAACAAGCATATATAAATGGGACGGAGTGAATATTATTAATAAAACATGTGACTTATTCTAAGTTAAAAAAATATATAAGCTTGATAAATATAAAATCATTGATTCAAGCTAAGTTAGCAAGTTTTGATGACAAAGATGGTTGGATAAATTGGTGCGTAAATTATATTCCGTTAATCAAAAATACATGCATGCAAATATAGATAGGGTTACGATTTATCGAAATTATGTATGTGTATAATAATAATCAAATTACGACTTACTCAAACATAGAAAATAGAATGGGATGAAATGAAGCGAGGTATGCAAATATAAATTTCCTGGATTTCGCTCATGCACAGGTGCTAACAGGATAAAATCGACATCCATCTTCCAAGATACAACGCTTCTCCAAAATTAATAAAATACAATATTAATTTTATCGGGCGAACTAACACTTGACTGTACTATTTTAGAACGGAAGATATCGAACACAAGACTCAAAAATAATTTGGAAATTATTTTAACATAATTTGAAGACGGAAATAATTAGAAATCAATTATATAAAATTGATTTGAAGTGAAAAAAATGAAATTATGATGGTTCTATTTATAAATTTTCATGTGTCTCTTCCTAACGTTCGCATCTACTAGCAAAATTAATTTTAACCATCAGATCGCTCCATTTTCGTATTTAATGGTGTAGACTACACCTTATCAAAAGGTTACACCAATTTTGAAACAACACAACTCGTTGATATGCATCATTTACAATTGAGAGTCACAACTAATCATCGTACTAATTAGAGACTTTTCCAATTCACACTTATAAATATCTCAAAAATTTCAACAATCTCCTGCATGAATGGAAGAAGTCGACGCAAAACAAGAAAGATGAAGAAGAGTACAACTGAAATATAATGTGTCAGGATCAGTGGCTTTCGCTTTGAACCTTCCTAAGTAAGAATCTATCAGATTTACTTGGTTAATCAGCGAACACAAAAATTTGAATTGTTAGTCGTTATTATAAGGCTAGACAATAGATCGAACACATTATATTTCATATCAAATTTTGATTCTCTATTGTTTTCATTATTTCGGCCATGAACCATCTTGGTTCTACAAGTGCGCTAGAGAATTTACCTAAGTAAAAGTCTCATGGAACTAGTCAAGTTCGCACTCACATAGATAATGTTCTATAAAAAGTACCCAACACTACTTCACTTGTACCGTTTACAAGTTATAGTTATCGTTAAAGATATAACTTACCCTTACTAGTCTTTTGTAGGCATCACTTATTTGCATCATAAAAATGGGGATGAGTTAAAAACTCCAAGATCTTCTTATCGAGTCAATCATAATTAGTTTTCCTATTAAATCTAGTCTGTGGGATCGCCGTCGCCCAGTTAGATTTTCATTAAGTTGACCCATTAGTTTAGGTTGTACACTCATTTCTCTCAATGTGCAGTTTATACACTCTAAATAACCAATTTGTAAACAAATTCGATAGATTATTTTTCAATAAAACAATCAGAATTATTCCATTCGAAAGTAACTACCAAATAATATTATGTCTACAACGTATATAACGAGACTTATCATTACACATGACATCATGTGCCACTCCATTTGTAGCTAGTCTTCTCAATCAAATTATATATCAGGCACTAATTGTCACCAATTAGAAAATCTTTTTAAAAAATATGAAGTCATCGTGTTTCCTTCTAGCTTTATTATAGCTCTAATTTCTTTTAATTCTCGAGTCGTATGGAAGACTTCCACGAAGCATGTAATTACACTCTCAAAAGTAAAATATATTTACTAGTATATTTTGAATCTTTGCATTGGACATTCAGTTTTCAACATTTTGCGCATCTTAAATTTAACAAGATATTCATCATAGTGTAGCTTATCATTATAAATATTCTTGGATATTTCAATATTCTAATTTGAAGCTGCCTTTTAGTATATATATTCTCCTTCAACTCCTTTACTTTTCAAAGTATGAAGTTTGATCTCCAAACTTTGCATCCAATAGCCAATTTAGTCCCTGTACTTTGAATTTTGCCATTTTTTCGTTATTTTGCATTCGTTTCTCCAATTCTTCATCAAACATAAAGTTTTACCTACAAAATGTAATTTAACATAAATTAGGTAGAATTTTATCCAAACGACAATAAAATATCATCATTTAGGGCCTCGAATAAGTGTAGAAACTACACTTACTAGTATGCGAATACAAATCTCCTTAAAATAGATTTCGCCTCCTGCATGGGTGATAACATGATCAAATGGGCGTCCGTCTTTCAAAATACAACGCTTATTCCAAAATTAATTCAACACAAATCACAATATTAATTTTGCTGGGTGAACCAACATTTGACTGTACTTTTCTAGAATGGAAGATATCAAACACGGAATTCAAATATAATTTGAAAATTATTTTGACATAATTTGAAGAAGGAAAAAAATTAGAAATCAATTATATGAAGTTAATTTGGAGTGAAGAAAATTGAATTAGGAGGATTCTATTTATGATTTTCATGTGTCTGTTTCTAACGGTCGCATTTATTGGCAAAATTAATTTTAATCATTATATTGCACAATTTCATATTTAATGGTTTAGATTATACCTTAACAAAAGGTTACATCAATTTTGAAACAACACGACTCTTTGATATGCACCATTTGCAATTGAAAAGTCGTGACTAATCATCGCACTAATGGAGACTTTTCCAATTAACACCTATAAATATCCCAAAAATTTCAACAAAGACTACATCTTTATTAGAAGACTATAACAAAGGTGTTGCAACACTCTTGTGCGTTTGTGACGTTGTCCTTAATAGATTTTGTCTTATCGTTGATTCTCTATTTCACTAATACAGTAATGAACAGTCAAGAATTCATCGATGGAGCATAATGTTCAAACTTTAGACTTCAAAAGTATTTAAAGTTGTGTTGAAGAACAATGAATTTGCCCTCCTCTTCAAGGTAAAAAATATAGCCTAATTGCTTTCCCAAAAATTGGTTGAAGTAAAAAAGAAAACAGAATCTTGCTGTTAAGTGTATATTGTTCTCGTCTTGAGTGATTAGCAGTGATATTATACTGCTTTTGTATATGCATAATATTTGTGAGTTAATTTCACCTCTTAACAAGTCATTTATAAGTGTGAGCTCTATTAAGTGGTCAAATTTCGATTATATATCCATGTATGTAGGTCGTTTTGACCAAGTAAATATATGTTTTTTATGTTCTCATGGAGGAGAATACGACTTACCTTGTTCTTCCAAAAAAGAAGAAATGGTTTCCACCCAAATTGTCTGAATAGCATCAATTTTCCAACAATGGTCATGTACATTATGAGCATGTTCAAGGTCGTGGATAGAAATTGTTTTTTAATAGTACATTAACTGTATTGTAAATGCGTCTAAGTTGATCAAGATAACTGTCACTTTTTCGACATTGTTATTCCATTTTCGACTTTCAAGTCAGTATTCTCCAATAATGGCCTAGTAAGGACAGATACTGCTTTGTAAGGCTTGGCGAGATAATATCTCACTCAGTTGGGTGACTAGGATTCATATGCATAATCGTGTGGGATTGAAGAATCGTGTGGGATTGAAGAAACGTGTCGGTAAAATACGATTATGTGTTTATGGATAAGTGAGAGGAAAGTGCATAGAATGAGAGGCCAGTAAAGGACCATAGATTTTGAGGGTACTCAAAAATGTGGTTTGGGGAGTGTAGAAAATGAGATTATGTGGGAATAGTGACTGCTAGCTCTTCAAGTAACGTGTTAAAAGCTTAATGGCTGAAAATTTGTATTTGTCTATACTATAATTTTCTTTATTCTCAATAGATTAACTTTGACAGCGTGTGGTGGAACGTGTTCAAAATAGATGGAACTTCTAGAAAAATAAAGAAAAGAAGAGGAATGTGATTTTCTCTTGCTTTTGACATGTAGAGCTAGTGGAAGGCCCCCATTACATGTTATATAAGATCACGCTGTCTGGATTGTGAGGGCTCCAAATCACAAGATAATTCAATATATTCATTGGTGCTTGATTTTCAGATGTGGATCATCCAATGTAAATTAGCACAATGTGTTTGACAAGAGTATGAAATCAAACATACTGATAAGTTTTGTTGACCTTAAAATTATGATCAACAAGCTCATCTCACTTAGCCAAGATTTCCCCTCCTAATCTCATTGATTTTATGCTTAAGCAAAAGAAAGAAGAGAAATTACTGTTTGAAAAGAGGATAGTTTAATTTGCATGCCCTCTTCCATTATCAACCATGGCTATTTATAATTTTTCTAATGTCCTTATCGCTGATGATACATGGTAGTCATTGTTTCGTTATTCACTAAGTTAGTTATCTTTTTTTTCATTTTATTCACCGGTCCCTCGTTCATTGTCTTTGAAGTCATGCTTTACATGATAACGATTTATACTGATGAGGAATTATTAGTGACATGTGTTAAATTACGTTTGCTCACTATTTGTAGTCGGGGTTGATTATAAGGCATTGTGTTGCAAATACTCAATTATGTTATCTCGTGACTTTGTTGGTATTGCGAATGTACTCTTTACGAATTTTAATTGACGAAAAGCGCGATAGGATGAGAACCACAAAGCCTTCGAATCAAAATGTGTGACCAACATATAAAAGAGATGAGGCCAAAGTCATGTACACACCTTTTGTCATCTTTTATTTAGAAAAAACGAAATCGACATTCCAGATTGCATGAAATATGCATTTTGTCGGACTTCAACTATGCAGTTTTACCGTGCTGATAAGGTGACTCCAATAAAAATAAAAATAAAAATAATTGGGTAAATTCCATAAACCTCTTAATGTTTATGATGATTACAATTACCTTCCCGACATTTTTTTTTTTTTTTTTGGATTAAGAAACCTTCCCTAAGGTATAAATTTTGTAATAGATTCTTCCTGTCACAAAAAGGTAAATATACATTTACTATTTTACCCCTCTCTATTTCGAAATGGTTATTTTGATATATTTAAATGTGTTATTCTTTCTTATTATTTATTAAGGTATACTTTTTAATACTCTTGATTTAAATGAGATCATTTTTGTTAAAAAATACCACTGTAAATATTGTTACAAAATTTAAAAAGTTATAAAATGTGATTTTTATAACATTAAATAAGCAAAAATTTTGACAAAAAAAAATTATAACTTATATTGCTTTTTAGTTCAATTTCATAGAAATATATATTAGATTGATTATAATTTGTTCATTTTTTTTTAAACGAGATGAAATAAATTATTAAGATGAAATCACTCTAAAAAATGATAATAAATAAATAAAATTTTAAAAGGCAAAACAGTCTATTTTGTCTAAATTAAAATTAGGATAAAAAATTTAAGAAAACAAATATAATCATATATATAGGAGAGAGAGGCAAAATAAAAAATTTATGCTGAAATGATGGGTTTGTGAACTTTTTGAAAATGGAGGGTGCATCTCTATCATTGTCATGAACCTCAATAAATGTTTTTGTAATTTACTCAAAAATAATTATCTATCTTAGTTTTTGGAAAAACATTGTTTTGAATAGTGGATTTTTGAAAATACATAGATAAAAAGTAAGAATTTGTTTTTAGTTTACGTGTGGAATATTTTATTATGTAAATATATGGTTGAAAACGAGTATATAGAAAAAGAGTTTTTAAAATAATGAAAAACAAACATGGGCTAAAAGTGTTATCAAATTTTCCGTCCTCCTTTTAGCGCGAATTTTATACTATATAAGCATTATCGTCAAACTAGACAAAAATAATGATGATTTTTATTCCATTTAAAACACTCTCTACATTTTGCACAAATTCTAGTTCATCTCAACATTCTCGTCAAATTAAACAAAGTTAACAAAAAATTTCTCTATTTAAATACTTCTTTTTTTATTCATCATAACTAGACTAGATAAAAGTGCACGAATAGCACTATGCCCCTGTTTGATGGTCATTATTTGGCTAAAACAATATTTTAAATAGTGATTTTTAAAAGAATGTATGGTTAAAAAATAGAGAAAAATTTTGGATTTACGTGCTGAATATTTTATTGTGTGAATGTGCGATTGAAAATGAATATGTAGAAAAAAAAATTTCAAATAATGATTGTCAAATATGGGCTAAATAAGACCAAAAAACAATGATTGGGACCTTACTCCAATAGCATCACTTTTTGGAGGTTCATGGTAGAACTGGTGCTACCCATCATGCTGTGCTGAGCTTGAGCAGGGTTCTTTACTACCCTCGATAATGGGCTTGAGCTACGCTTCATGCTAGGCTTGGGCCTCCTTACCAATCTACTCCTTTCGAAAGGTGGTAGGCCCAACTTGCTCCATTTGAAAATTTGGAGGACCAAATTGTTCCATTCAAAAGCTTGAGGACCAACTTGCTACATTCAAAAGGTTAGAAGACCAATTTGCTCCATTTGAAAGGTTGGTGATCAATCTGATCCTTTTGAATTTTTGGGATGGTTAACTTGTTTCTTACTAAAAGTTGGAGGGCTAACTTGCACTTTTGTAGAAGTTGGAGGACTAACATGCTCCTTTTACACGTTGGAGGACTAACTTGCTCTTGTTACAATGTTATAAAACTAACTTGCTCCTTTAGTCTTCAAACTTAAATTAGGATCAAGTAGTGCTACAACTTTATGAAAAGGACCATGTTGATCTTCTAACATTTCAGAAAGAGCAAATAAACCCTCGAACTTGTAGGATGGACCATGTGGATCATCTAATGATTCACAACGAGCATCCAAGTCTCCAAAATTTGAAAAGGAGGAAGAAGGTCCTCAACATTTCAATAGGAGAAAGTTAGTCTTCTAAGATTTGAAAAGCAACAAGTCAGTCCTCCAACTTCGTGAAAGGAGCAAGTGGACCCTCATTCTTTCTAAAGAAGCAAGTTTGTGCTCCATATCAAGGACAAGATCAGATTATTCATCCATCTTTCTAAAATGAGAAAGTAGATCCTGCAAATTTGAAACTTAAGCATGTAGGTCCCAACATGTCTTGTCCTCAAACATTTTATAATGAGCAAGTTAGTCTTTCACCAATTAACCCGGAGCAAGTGGGTCCTAAACATTTAAAATGGATCGAGTAGGTCCTTCTACTTTGAGGAGGAATTTAGTACTCCAACTATATAGATGGAGCAAGTTGGTCCTTGCACTATGTAAAAAACAAAGCAAGTTTGATGCAGAAGTCGATGCTAGAAGTTACTGGTTTACTACAACTATTTGATTTGAATCACACTGTATGTAATTTCACACAACGCACTTCTTAATTGTTAGTGGCAAGATAAAATTTTTATTAGCCTATCAATCCATTCCCAGTAGACTCTGAATTAGACGAGGGTGATAACCATTGGAATTATAGGGAAAAAAGGGAAGGTTGGTCGAAATAGGAGATTATATGAGCCATGAACTCAGATATTGTATGAGAAGTATCATAATTAGCACTTGTTTGATGGCCATTATTTGAAAATTCTTTTTTCCACATAATCATTTTCAATCACATATTCACACAATAAAATATATATAAACTGAAATTTTTTTCCTACTTTTTAACCACACAACTCCCTAAAAATTACTATTCAAAATATTAATTTTTTTCAAATAATGGCCGTCAAACGGGGCTTAATTGCAAGCATCATCATAGGAAAGTTGGTGATTATGCTGAGGAATTTCATAGACTTTGTTTCGTAATTAAGTTGTGTGAATATGAATAACAACATGTGGCTGGGTATAGGATAGAATTAAAATTTATTAGGAATGAGGAAGTTGGCCATGTACCAAGGACTGAAAGCTATCTAAATCTAGTGGACAGAGTTACTTTTGAAAATTTCTCATGAACTTGAAGTTAAATGCCAATCAACTCAATAATCGACATCTACAATAACGTTGTTGAGCAAGCTGAATCGATGGTAAAAAATAATGGTAGGCAACCAATTATTCCCTCTAAAGTTAATCCTTACAAAAAAAAAAAAAAAAAACATTAACTACTGGGTTCTCAATAAATCTACCACGCGTTTTTTTTATAATAACCTGACATTGTGCCCAAGTCATATTCTTACGTACGATCCACTTTGGGATAGCCTGTGTATACATCGCTTCACATGAATTTTTACGCATTTCCCAGGATTCAAACATATGACCTTATCTTATAAGAGATTTAGCTTTTGTTTCACTCACTTTAAAACAAAAAAAAAAAAAAAAAAATTATTTCTCATATTCATTTTCAACCACACATTATACAATAAAATATTTTGTACGTAAACTCAAANCACACATTATACAATAAAATATTTTGTACGTAAACTCAAAACTTTTTTCACTTTTTAGCCACACATTCCTGAAAAAAAAAATATTATTGAAAACATCATTTTTACACAATAATGGCTATCAAACAGACACTTAAGTTGAATCATGATATCAATTGGGTAACTGTGTTATTTGTAAAAGAAAGATATTTCAATGTGACTTTGCATAGATTATTGAGAACTCAATATAGTGACCATAAAAAATAAATATACTCTTTCAAGAATCGATGACCTATTTAACCTACTGCAAGGAGCATATGTTTTCTCAAAAATGGACCAACTACAAGGATATCCCTAGTTGAAGATTAAGAAAGAAGACGTTCCAATTATTGCTTATATCACTGTGATCATTGTGAATTCTTGGTGATGTCATTTGGATTTACCAACATTCATGTTGTATCCATGAATTTGATGAATCGCTTCTTTAAGAAATATATAGATAGATTTGTGATTGTATTCAACGACGACAAACTCATCTACTCACAAAAGAAGAACATAAACATCACCTAAGGACGGTGCTACGAACGTTAAGGGAAGAAAAGTTATATGCCAAATTTCAACATCTGAATTTTGGCTAGAGGAAGTAAACTTTTTGGCATATCATGTCAAAAAATAGAATATCAGTAGACCCAATTAAAGTTGAGGTAGTAATAAACCGGCATAGATTGAAATAATAAGTTTTCTAGGATTAATTGGCTGGGTATTATCAAAGCTTTGTAGAAGAATTATCTAGGATAGTTGCCCTCTCAACTTACTTGGGAGAATATTCCTTTCAAATGGACCGAAGAATGCTAGAAGAGCTTCCTAGAATTGAAGAAAAGGTTCACTACTGCGCCCATTCGATCAGTTCCAACCGACACGTGTGGATTCACTATCTACAATGATGCATAAAAAAGGGCTACTGGGCTAGGTAGCGTACTAATGGAAATATTTTTTCCATATGCATCTTGATTCTTGATGCTTAAGCCATATGAAAAGGATTACTTAACACACGAGCTCGAATTGGCAGTCATTATCTTTGCCCTAAAATTTTGGAGGCATTACTTGCAGGGGTGGAGCCCCATATGGTCCAGTGCATGCACTTGCCTGCATTGAACTTTGGGCTCGGGCACATTCCCTTTTTTTGAGAGCCCCATATTTGGAATGCAATGGTGGGATGTACCAAAATTTGTTGAATTAGTATGTTAAAGTTTGCGTGCACTTGCCTATTTGTTGAATTAGTATACTAAAGACAAATGCAATAGGCACTTACAATATGACTAATCAAAATTTTATTTTCCTAGCTTCGATGGGATGCATCTATGAATTGGCAGCGTTTCTATGTAACAACGAGATATTCAAGTTTTTTTTTGTAAGAAAAAAAACAATACATTCTAGTATAAAAATCGTTATTCTTTGTTTGAATAAGGTTCTATAAGACAAAAAGACAATACATCCTAACATAGAAATCTAAATTTTTGAATGAGATAATTTTTTAAGATTGATAATAAAGTTATTGTACAACGATATCAAAGTATGAAAACTCGTAAAAAATAAGTGTAACCTATAAATTGCGTCATTTTTAATATTTTTGTAATATTGTTTTAGTTTTATCATTATTAAAAAGTTCGACGTCTATTTAATTGTGCCCGCACCGAACGAATTTTTTGGCTCTGCCCCTGATTACTTGTATAGCGAAAAATGTGGAATTTTCATGGATCACAAGAGCCTGAAGAAAATGGTGGATGTAGATAGTTAATGATTACGATCGTATCATCAGTTACCATCTCATCAAAGAAATGTCGTGGCAAACGTCCTAAGACGAAAAATGTCCTCAACATTGAAGGAATCCTGACATGAAAGACTAAAAGGTGAAATGCGAATTTTTCAACTTAGAAATTGTACCACACCGAGACATATAACTTCCAGCATTAACTTTAAAGCCTACAATTAGGGATTGCATCATACTCTAGCAAAAGAACGACAATTATCTTAAAATCAAAGAGAAAACTGAACATGGATCGACAATAAAATGGAAGTTTTCTACTGACGATATTATGAAATATACAGGAAAGTTACATGTTCCAAAAGAACTTGAAATTCACAAGGAAGTTTTCTAAAAAAAACACACACACACACACAATACCCATTATTCAGTACATCCTGGTGCAATGTAAATGTGTCAAGAATTAAAAACCCTCTATTGGTGGCCATGAATGAAAATGCAGACTGTACGTCAGCAAGTAAACGCTAAACATTAGAGGTCAACTCAACTACTTAAACCATTTGTCAACAGGGGCGAATCCAGGATTCGAGTCCAGCTAGGGCGGACGTTTCTGCTGACCGTCAACGTCCGTAATAACAGGATTGTTTATCATCAAGAAGTTTCTTAAGAGGTGTCTATAACTAATCTTGATTCAATTCACTATTTCATTTTATATTAATTTATCTATAATCTTGACATCTTTTTACATTTCTTACAAATGATCCACACC
>CAIGRT010210235.1:0-25672 GCA_903798405.1 Fraxinus platypoda
ATTTACCATACACATGTAATGGAAGTAAATCTTCTCCCACTATAACTGAGTTAGAAACATTGATAATTATTTTTATTTTTTTCTTTTTCTATTAATAGATTGTTTGGACACTTTTTTTCCACAAATTTTCCTTCATAGATATCTTATAACCATATTGTAAAATAGAAACAAAAATCTTGGTTTGATTTTGTACTTGTGGAATGGAATATTTAGGAAAGCAGCTAAAGGTCAAACAAGTAAGTCAAATACCATACTGATTACAATTGTATCAGTAGAAAGAAGTTTCTTCAATTTGAAATTAATTAAGATTTATCTCTGATCAACTTTGTCACGGCAAAAATTGAATGGATTGATCATGTTATCTATTGAAAAAGAAATGATTGAACAACTCGACTATTCAAAATTGATTAATATTTGTGTCTCTAGGACCACAGGACGAGTTGTATTTAAGTGATCGTTTAAAATATTTTCGCATTGCTTTATTTTTATATATATATTGAATATTTCATTTTGTTATTTTGTTGTTGATTTTAAGTTAACAAATTTAGTTTTATAAAACTCTTATAAATGAAAAAAATTTGATTACTTGCTACGATTTACAAGCCCAAATTCTGAAATTTGCCTCAAACCCCGCGAAACACAGGTACGGGCCCTGCCTCATATCCTCGTATCTTATGGGTAAGAGCAAATCACTAACCAAGTGACATCATATCTTTTTTTATTACAGGTTAAGGAATGAAATAGATATTCCTTTTGTCACGTGGTAGATGAACCATTGCCATGAGAGTAAAAAACGTTAAAATAATTTCAACAACGATGAAACGATGTTACGCCTTGAAAAACTTGGACCCATGAATGGACCCAATTAGCCCACGTGGTGAACAGTTCTGGACCGACCCCTTTACATGCAGACCTCATTGACAGAGCCAGCCCAGGACGATGCAGTGGCGAGATCTTGGATGGATCTCACACCATGTGTGTTGACAAGACAACTCACTGCAACTGCCGCAGCCGTCATCCTATTTGGTCAAGTATAAAGTACAAGCTAGACTTTATGTACACAAAAGTGGTAATAGCATTTAAGACTGTAATTGATTGATGTATATAACAAGAAAGGGAAGTCCTTTGGATGAGGCCACGTGCAATATCATCCAATGGACTCCATTCATTTTACCCAAGTATAAAAGTTCACACTTAGTGTCATTCAAAGGTAATGTAAGTTTAGACTCTCAAAGCTATATTCTTGCTATTCACACATTTTACATTTTAACCCCAAAGCCGACCCCTATTTTTCATATTGGAGACTCACGATTAAAGCTCTCTCACACCCTAAAACAACTTCACCAACTGACTCGACCGTAGGAGTGCGCGCAGCTAACTCCACCCCTCCCGGAGAAGGCCACGTGTAACTAACGGTTTGTCCAAATGTGCAAGAATCCAGCTTGCGTGGACGTGGGAGGTCTTGAGATCTGTTGGCCACATCACTGGTACATTTTTTTGGGTCAACAAACAACATGTTCAAAGAACACCCATGATGGAGTGACACGGTCAAGGAAAAATGTGAATGACTAAAATACCCTTATCTTTTTAGTATCTATAGATAGTCCATTATTTCTTGAGAAGATGTATGAAATCAAACCCGAGCCAAATCTTGCTTATTTTTATCCAATTTTTACTTGTGCTATATGTTTAGTTATTAAAAGCTTGTAATTTAATTGATCATAGAAATGCAAACACTAGTCACCCCACCTATTCAAGAGATTGCATTTGCAAGCTAATACAGTGTTTTCTTATAGCCGGTGAACAAACAAGGGACTGGTTACATATGTAGTACTCCTACCCGCGCAATTTTTTGGGTCAATGAATATTTTTAGCCCTTGTTTGGGCTCCATTAAAAATGCATTTTTGAATAGTAACATTTTGGAAAACATGTGGTTAAAAAATAAAAAAAGGTTTTCGGTTCACGTATTGATAAGTGTATTTTATACATTTATTCAGGGACTAAAATAGCAATATTTGGTGGCTCTTCTAAACAAATATAGCCTAATCTATTGTATATTTCATTTATTAGGTAAAACTCGATGATTGAAAGTGGAATTGAAAGAAAGAAACAAAAAAAAAAAAAAAAGACAAGGGCGAATCCAAAGTTTGAAAACCAAATCGAAAATATTCAATAGTTGAATATTTGAAGATTTCTAGGAGGCAAATACTTTGAAGATTGCTAGGAGACAATTGAATGTAATTAGAAGTATAAAATGAAGGAAATATGAATTATCACAAATCAATTTTCAATGGCACAAGTTATATTTTAAATTTTTAGTCAAAGACAGAGACCCATTTTTGGCACAGTAAACGTTTGAATTAGAAAAAAATTTATTCCAAACAAAGTTGTAACCATTTGAATTATATTTCCAACGCATTTTGAATCGCCTCAATAGAATATCAGGAGAGAAAGTTATAATCAAAATATTGACTGATGTACAGAGACAAAAATATGCATGCGCGAAGGCTACTTTCTTAATTCGATTGGAACTTTTTTGGAAATCAATTTGGACGTGATTTTTAACCAATTTTTGAATCCTACAAATACATTGGAGACACCTTTCATAATCATCTCATACTACAATACTCCATCGATTTTCATTATAAAAGAGAGGCAAAATCATATATTGTTAGAATACTTCAAAGGCGAAGTTCAAAAACTTATCAATTGGAGATTAAACCTGGGATTTGTGGCAAAGAAGCAAAAGAATTATTGAAAATTTATCAAGATTACTTTGAAGAAATTCAAGAGCATCACGGTTCATCTTCCTTCATTCATTAATTCACAATTTCGGGTGATGTTCTTTACATGTAACATGATTTCTTGTAATTCCATTATGCTATGTTAGTTTTATATATTGTTAGCATAAGATGAACTCTTGTTATGAAATTTTTAGGTTTTAATTAATTATTTTGACTTTAATTTGGTTTGATTTGTGTATGTTTATTATAGTTTTTATCATTCTTTTCAATTGCTTGATCATCAATTGAATTGTTAATGGACTTTATTGTTATCGAAAGAGACAATAGGAATTAAGTACAATGTAACAAATATTGTAAGGTTTGATAGATGATATAAATATATCTCTGTACTTTATATGATTTCAATATATGTTTTAACATTTGTTAATGCATTTATTATGCTTGCATCTTTTATGGAGAGATGAAAGGATTACATGAGGGGAATAGATTTAATTGCTATCGAGAAAGACTTTCAATTAAATTATGAACATTGACCAATGTGAATGATTTCAAATTGTTACACTAAAAATGGAATAATAAAGAGAATTCGACATCTTAACATTGTATCTCACATATTTGAGAAACACATTTACTTACTTTCACTAATTTAATTGATAATTTATGAATTAATACAGAAAAATACAACAACTTGTATGCTATTCGATTAAAGTTGCATTTATTTAATTCGATCAAAGATATAATCCCTGTGGATTTGACACTCTGTTCATCATTATGTTACTTGATTACGATCACGTGCACTTGCGGGTTTTCAAAGGGTCACGTATAATATTATTTTATTTTATTGAAAATGTGTAAAAAAGACAAAAATGTATTTTTGGAGAATGGAGCCCAAACAGGGCTTAGACGTGTTGCTTTATTAGCCCCTATTTGGTATGGATTAAAATCAAATTTTTAGTAGATTTTGCTAAAAGTTGATGAAATGTGTCGTTGAAAAGTTGCAAGCCCCATAAATTATGTGATTAAAATTAATTGTTAACTTTGACTTAAATTAAAATTTTAATTTTTTATTCTTACAAAACAAGGGCTTAATTTTTTAAAGAAAATTTTACTCTCAAAATAATAATATTATTTTATAATTTTAATCAATAAATAATTGCTTATTTTAAAATTTGTTTATTTACTTGTAAGTAAATTTGTTAGCCAATTATTAGTTTTCAAATTTGTTTGTTCTTTGTAGACAATTGTTCATCCATATAATCATTAAAATGGTTCAATTTTTATTGAATATATGATTTTTTTAGTTAAAAGTTAAAGGGGCCATTCCACCTACCAATAAATCTGACAAATAATCTTTGACCATTAATAACCTTTTAAAATTCCTAACCCCACTCCCAAACACACCAATTTTCTATACCTGCTAATCTTTTGCTTTGGCATTACTTGTTCCTTTTTCCTCTCCTTCGTGCGTTTGGAGTGGGGATAGGGGTTTGAAAACTTCTATTAAAATCTATTTAAAAACGTTATATTAACTTTTGTTAATGGTTGATATTATTTGTCAAAGGTATTAATAGATAGAATGCTCTCCATAGTCAAAAACTTATTTGTAACCAATCATATCCAACGTGTATCATGTTGAGAAAGGTTGAATTTGGTGAAGAAGGGATGGGCTCACTAACTCATAAATGTTTAAGCTTGTTTGGGTCTAGATATTTTGTTAGAATAGCCCATGCGGAAAAAGCCCAAGTCTTTAAATATTTGAATTATATTTAAAATTAGGCTTATTAGCGCAATATCCTCAATGTATGGACCTATTTTCAAATACTTCATCTTTTCAACTTTGCAAAAACCCATCTATGAACTTTGAAGTACAGAAGACTAATTTTCTTCTATTTTCTCAATAAATCATTGTGAAATGATGAATAAACCCCCATATTTAAATAAAAAAAAGAAAGAAAAAAACTAATATCAACGTAGTTTCAAAATTTCCAGAAAAGTGCAAACGAGTCTCAAATAAAAAATCAAAATTAAAAAAATATATTTCTTTCCCCACCACTACCACCACCATCGTTGTCGTTGTCGTCATACCACTTCAAAGTACGATCTGGTGCCATTTTTGTAAATTCAAAGTTAGTAGATTCATTCATCTTTGAAGTATATTCGGCCAACTATTTTCTTCCTAAAAACAGAAACTCGCTGACTCATTCATAGCTCATCTCCATTCGCTATCCTAAGCAAAATCACCACTGCAATGGCGAATACCACCACCCTCCACCACTCGAATCCACATCAACCTCTTTAAATTTTGTGACAAAAATGACCACCACTACTAATTACCTCCACCCCCGTCGTGAGCCATTCGAGCACAATCTTCTTTCTATGCCTAAACTCATTTTTCCCCGACACCACACAACCCCTTTCCCACCTCAAATCTACCCTTATGTCCGTCAATTCTTCCAACCAGGTCAACTCGAAAACCCTCATCGGAGATTTCCAGATCTCTCGTGACCATTATCGGCTTAACCTCGAAACCCTGTCTTATGAGTATAATGATTAGGGCATGACAAAACTCCAGAATCAGACTCGAATCGAATCGAGTTGTTCTTTTTAAATTAAATACCCTGACATGTATTTGAATTGAGAATCGACAGGTTTTGTTCGATTCTCGGTTCCTGACTCATAATCGAAAAAATCAAATAAAAACTGAATCTTCCTAATTTTTTTTATATTAAATAAGTCAAATTATTTTTTTTTTCTAAATAAATTTGCCAACTATTTAATTGAACCCAAAATTATCATTTTCCTATTTTATTTGTCAACTAATTAATTAAGCTTAAACTCAAAATATGATTTTTCTAAATTTGAAGGCTTTAAGAAAATTAATGAGGTGAAATCACCAATATTTTATTATTTACTTTATGGTAATTTGTATACATTGGTTAATAAATTTTATTGGACAACTTGTTATTTGTATAATTTTAAATTGGATTACGTTATTTTGTAAGAGCTAAGATTGAACATGTTATTAGTTGAATTAATGTAGTGTTGTTTTAAATATTAAAAAATTAATTATAGTAAAGAACCATGGAACCGAATCGAACCGGTTCCATAATTAAATTTAGACCCAACGGTTCCACTTACTAAATACTCGAAAATTCAGGTTTGATTAGGCTCTCTTTAGAACTGAACCGAACTGAATCGGGCCATATCCAACCCTAATATTGATTTTGATCCTTTCATTAATTTCGGGATATGGATTTGATTGTAGTTAATGTGTTTGATTTGCTGGTTTATTTGTATATACAAAGTTATAAGCGGATGATTCCTAAAGGGCACAATGATTCTGTTGTTGTCGCCAATGTCTAGCCCTCCACCTTTGCATTTGATGGGTTTTTGTTTGCTCTTTCAAGAACCGAACTGAATCGGGCCATATCCAACCCTAATATTGATTTTGATCCTTTCATTAATTTCGGGATATGGATTTGATTGTAGTTAATGTGTTTGATTTGCTGGTTTATTTGTATATACAAAGTTATAAGCGGATGATTCCTAAAGGGCACAATGATTCTGTTGTTGTCGCCAATGTCTAGCCCTCCACCTTTGCATTTGATGGGTTTTTGTTTGCTCTTTCATCATTACATGTGTCAATTTTTAGTTATAATTGTAACGGTGATGGTGGTGGTTGGGAAAGATGGATAAATAAGGGATCTTTTTTTTAAATTTTTGAATTTTGAATTATTTATTTGGGAATCATTTCCACTTTTTTAAAATTTTTGGGATTACAGTTGAAATTAGTTCTTAATTTTTTTTCCTTTTGTTTTATTTAAATATGATAGTATATTCTTCATTTCACAATGATTTATTGAGAAAATAGAAGAAAATTAAGCCCATGTTTGGCACCCATTCTATTTTCATTCTCATTTTTTTTCTTTTTTTTCATTTCAACTACACATTTTCCAAATAAAATAATATTACATACAAATCTAAAACTTTTCATCACTTTTTCACCACACATTCTCTCATCAATCACTATTCCAAAATTTCTCATTCTCATAAAATGGGTGTCAAACATAGTTTAAGTCTTCCGCACTTCGAAGTTCATATAGGAAAATTTTTCGACAATTTGAAAAGGTGGAGAATATTTGACAATAGGTCCATACATTGAGGGGGTATTGCGCCAGTAAGCTTTTAAATTGCCCATATTTGACAATCATTATTTGAAAACGTTTTTTTCTATATACTTATTTTCAACCACACATTCACACAATAAAATATTCTACACGTAAATATTAAATTTTTCCCTACTTTTTACCACACATTCTCCTAAAAATTACTATTCAAAATATTATTTTAACCAAATAATGGCCATCAAACAGGGGCTAAAGGTAACGTGTCCTTTTTATTTTTATTTATTTAGGCATAACTTGGCGATCATCCTATATGTAAAGAACAACAGTCATGTTACATGTACGTTATTTTTTACACTTCTCACGTAGCAACACATTATTGGACGGTTTAAAAAATAAACAATTTTCCCTCAAATCTTTTTTTAACAACACATCAAATTTCAAACTAGACATGCCTCCAATCATTTTTTAACACCACCTCAAATGTCAAACTAGATGTATGCCTAGAGTGTACATCTAGCATTTTTGAAAGAACAATACGTGATTTATCTTTCAAAACTCCTAGTCTTCCATTCAATCCTCTAATGGCCTTAATGGCGGAAATTATGGTCCTAAATTTAGGTGATTCAATTACGATATTTACCTCATTTCAAACTCACCATACCAATCCAAATCCCTAAAATTTGTATCCCACAAAATTCAAACCAATACCTCAAAACCCTAAATCTACATTAAGAATTACACAACATTGTATTAGCACATCTTTTACAGTGTATACTGCACAAAACTTCCTTGAACCCCGAATTCTCAGCTCAAAAAATGGTGATTACCCAGTCATCACTTTTGAAGCTAAACATAGCGCATTTGAGGACCCAATCCGACCAAGAATTGACAATTATTTCACCTTCTACAATTATGATTCACTAATAAACTTATCATTTACAACACTCTCATTTGAATGACACATTATAAAATATTTGTCTCGTTAAAACCTTATCATGAAAATCCAGTGGGATAAAACTTGATTGAAGGAAAAAAGAGTACAATTGTCCCCCTTGATTTCAATCCTTGTATTAATTCATCATTGTCTTGTACGTCAATGTCATCGATATTGCACTTGTGAATTATGTAAACGATAATGTAACCCTTGATGTACACGTAACAAAGCCTTTTTTTCAAAACTCATTTTTAACTATATATTTTTTCATAAAATAAATTTACGCGTGTTTTAGCCACACATTCTCCACGAAATCACTATTTTAAAATACATTATCTTACAAAAATGTGGCTCAAACAAGGGGTAAGTTGAAAGTTAAAAATATATAAACTTTGTTGGTTGAAACTTGCAAGTGGGTATATCAATATCAATTGTAATGTTGAAGGCATAAAAGGCTCAGTTAACGGTTAAGGATTTCACAACAAATATTAACAAAGAAACAAATATGACAAAATATTATATTACCACCATAAAATATACTTACTATACCACATTATAATCACACCACAATAAAATATATTTTCAATAAATGCATCACAACAAATTTACAATTATACTTCTGATCCAATAAAAATTAAAAAAATACAGTATTGTGAAGTACCCATCAAACTCCATAACCTAAATATCTATACATATACTACATATACACACATTGTTAAAGTACTTATGCAATTGAAGTAAATCAGATATGATGCTGATGAAATGGTGCTGATAATTTCAGCTGATCAATGTGCACTCTTGGGACCATTGGGACCACATTATCTTTGTTGTAACTGAAATTATTCATTTTGATTTTGTAGTCACATGATTGGTTATTTCTTGGCTTGCTCCCCACTCCAAGAAGTTAGTATATATGTTGTACATCATTCATGGAAATAAATCATCGGTTTATCATCTTCATTAACTCAGATTATATTCAATTTCAACTTGGTATCAGAGCCACAATGGCTAACACCGAATCAAATGACAATACCCAATCAGCTCAACCCACTTCAAGCACTCTAATGCCTTCAATGGTAGGAGGCAATCAACAGACATCACTTGGGATTCATCTTTCTCAAGTTGCTCCAGTAAAGCTGGACAGAAACAATTTTCTTCTATGGAAAAACAGGATTATGCTAGTCATTAGAGGGCATAATCTTGAAGGCTTCATTGTCGAGCAAAAGCTTGTCTAGCTAAGTTTTTAGCCACTCAAACCACAGGCTCTACAGGCACAACTGTGGAGATGATTCCCAACACAGAGTATATGAAATGGATGTCCACTGGCCAGCTACTGATGGGCTGGTTATACTCCTCAATGACGCCAGAAATAGCCATGAAAGTGATGGGGTCATCAAGCTCCTATGAACTCTGGAATGCAGTCCAGCAAAGCTTTGGAGTTATGAACAAATCAAGGATAACCTTCCTTATCAGTGAGCTTCAGAGGACCAGGAAAGGTTGCATGACAGTTGACCAATATCTCAACACCATAAAACAACTAGCAGATAATATGGAAATTGCTAGAAAAATGGTTCATCATGGTGATCTTGTCACCCAAGTACTGGCTGGCTTAGATAAGGACTACACTCCTATTGTAGTTCAAATCAATAGTAGAGAATTCATCTCTTGGCATGAACTACAATCAGTACTTATGACCTATGAAAGCAGAATTGAACATCTGAATGCTGTGAAAAAGGGTCTTGCCTCAGTAAACCTGAACCAATCATCAGCCAATTTTGTACATGGGCCAAGTGCAAATAGAGGTGGAAGGTTCAGTTTCAGTGGAAGAAGCTACAACAGTAGAGGTGGTAGAAATAAGGGAAGAGGAGCAAGACCAACTGGCAGCAAGGGACCGTGTCAAATCTGTGGGATGAGCAACCATCTAGCTAATAAATGCTTCAATCGCTATGATGATAGATATATGGGTTCTAAACCTGATATACACTATCAGAATAACTCATCTAGACCAGCAGCTTTCATTGCCTCACCTAACACTATTGCAGACCCCGCTTGGTTTGCAGATTCTGGAGCAAGTCATCATATAACTGGTGAGAAAGGGAATCTGTTGGAGTCACGTGAGTTGGTGGTAAGGAGAGTCTTACTGTTGGAAATGATAATAAGCTTCATATTTCCCACATTGACACAAATCACTTTAGTACACTAAATAACAAGTCACTGGCTCTCAAAAATGTTTTGGTTATACCTGAAATCGAGAAAAACTTGATAAGTGTCTCAAAATTAACTGTTGATAATGATGTTTTCATGGAGTTTTACTCTGGTTTTTGTGTTGTCAAGAATAAAATGTCGAAGAAGGTGTTGCTGAAAGGGAAGCTTAAGGATGGACTATATCAATTTCAACCCCCGAATCAAGATGGAAAGCCCTATTGTCAAGAGTCTTTTACCCAAAATAAACTGAACTCCTCTGTTTTTGCTGCTAAATCTAGAGTGTCTGAGGCAATCACCAAAAATGAGCCTCAATTAAAGCTATGGCAGTCTGTCAGCTTTGGAAATCTCATTCCTTGCCTTTCAAACTTTCAAACTCTCGAGCATCAGCTCCTCTTGAACTCATTCACACAAATGTGTAGGGGCCTGCACCTATTCAATCTAATTCATGCTTTAGGTATTACATAATATTCATTGATGATCACACCAGATTTACCTTGATCTTTCCGATGAAAAGCAAGTCTGAAGCCTTAACTCAATTCACTCAGTTTAAAGGTCTAGTTGAAAACAAGTTTGAAAGGAAAATAAAAGCACTTTCGTCTGATTGGGGAGGTGAGTTTAGAGCCTTCACTAACTTAGCCTTACAGTCTGGGATTGAAATGAAAGTTTCTTGCCCTCATACCTCAGCTCAAAACGGTAGAGCTGAAAGAAAACATAGGCATATCACAGAGACTGGCCTAACTCTTCTAGCTCATTCTAGCTTGCCTCTGTGTTACTGGTGGGAAGCTTTTCACGCGTCCACATTTCTTATTAACAGACTACCTTCACCTATCCTCAATAAAAGATCACCATATGAAATCCTAAATCATCAGCAAGCTGACTACAAGTCCCTTAAAGCATTTGGATGTGTTTGCTTTCCTTGCCTTAGGCCCTATCAAGACCACAAGTTCAATTTCCATTCTATCAAATGTGTTTTCCTTGGTTTCACTAACTCACATAAAGGTTACAAATGCCTTAGTCCTACTGGTAAGATCTATATCTCAAGACATGTGGTCTTCAATGAAAATGATTTTCCTTTCAAATCTAGTTTTCTTGATAAAAAGAGTGACTTGCAAACTAAAGACACCATTATTTAGTATCTACCTTTCAACACCTACCAAGCCCTTGATCCAACACACTCAACTGATATAGTTCATCCTGATGCTTCTCCAACAGACAGGCATTTTAGACCTCATCAGCCTGAAATGTCTGAGAGTGAGACTCAAGGAATAAATGAAAATGAAATACAAGGAACTAATGGAAGTGGAATGATAAGAGAAGGGCATGCTCAAGTTGAAACTCAAGAAACAATTGCAGGTGTTGATGAGGAGCAAACTGTTGAAGCTAACAGTGAGCAAAATCAAAATGCAGCAGAGTTGAGCAGACAACACCCATGGTTACCAGAAGCAATGCAGGTATTTTGAAACCAAAGGTTTACTCAACTCACTTCCAGGAACACACTTCCAAGAACACAGAACAAAGCAAAATGATTTTGAACCTAATGATGTGCGTGAAGCTTTAGCAAGTAAGGACTGGAGAAATGCAATGACAGATGAATATAGAGCCCTTTTGAAGAACAAAACTTGGAAGCTTGTACCACCACCACTAAATCACAAAGTCATAACAAACAAGTGGGTATTTAGAATCAAATGAGACATCGAAGGAAAAGGGATAAAACACAAAGCAAGACTAGTTGCAAAGGGGTTCCTTCAGACTTCAGGCATTGACTATCATGAAACATTTAGCCCTGTAATTAAAGCCTCTACCTTAAGAATTATTCTCACACTTACAGTTTCAAGAGGATGGAGCATCAGGCAGGTAGATATCAACAATGCTTTTTTGAATGGCAAGCTGAATGAAGAGGTGTACATGAGCCAACCTGAAGGCTTTGTGAATGAAGCTAGTCCTAATTTTGTGTGTAAACTTGAAAAGGCTCTATATAGATTGAAGCAAGCACCTAGGGCATGGTATGACAAGCTCAAGGAAACACTTCTGGAATGGAAGTTCATAAAATCTAAGGCAGACTGCTCCCTATTCTTTCACATGAATCAAAGGCAAGTAATTTTTGTCCTGGTATATGTTGATGACATAGTGATAACTAGTAATGATCACAAAATGTTGCAAAGCTTCATTAACAATTTGAACAAGCAGTTTGCACTAAAAGATTTGGGTGAGCTGCATCAATTTCTGGGTGATGAAGTGAGAAGAGATGAGTCAGGAATGTATCTCACCCAAACTAAGTACATAAAGGACCTGTTAAAAAGGTTTAACCTTGAGCATCTCAAGCCCGCCCTGTGCAACTCCAATGTCCGTTGGCAGATGCATATCTAAAGATGAAGTAGAGAAAATGACTGATCCTTCTCTGCACAGAAGTGCAATAGGAGGCTTACAATACTTAGCTCATACAAGGCCTGACATAGCTTTCTCTGTGAACAAACTCGGCCAATTTCTACAAAATCCTTCAGACATACACTGGAAAGCTGTTAAAAGAGTTTTCAGATGCTTAAGATGAACAATTGAACAAGGTTTATGGATCCAAAGAAGTGAAAGAATAAGCATAACAGGTTTTGCTGATGCTGATTGGGCTTCCTGCCCTGATGACAGAAGATCCACTGATGGTTATTGCATTTACTTGAGAGATACCTTGGTTGCTTGGTCCTCTAAGAAGCAACAAGTTGTGGTAAGGTGAATCAGAATACAGAGCCTTAGCTCAAGCTGCTACAAAAATAAGTTGGAGGAGATCAGTTTGTGTCCTACTTCATTACCTACCTTGTGGTGTGACAACCTTAGTGCTAGTGCATTGGCTTCTAGTCCTGTTTATCATGCTTGAACCATGCACATTGAGTTGTATATTCACTTTGTTTGTGACAAGGTCCTTGAAGGGAAGCTAATGATACAATATATCCCCTCATCAGATCAGATATCTGATCTATTGACTAAGCCACTAGCTCAAACCAGATTCTCGACTCTCAAAGACAAGCTTGGAGTAAAGAACCAAACTCCGGCTTGAAGGAGGGTGGGGGGGGGGGGGTTAAAGTACTTATGCAATTGAAGTAAATCAGATATGACAATTTCAGCTGATCAACGTGCACTCTTGGGACCATTGGGACCACATTATCTTTGTTGTAACTGAAATTATTCCTTTTGATTTTGTAGTCACATGTTTGGTTATTTCTTGGCTTGCTCCCCACTCCAAGAAGTTAGTATATATGTTGTACATCATTCATGGAAATAAATCACCGGTTTATCATCTTCATTAACTCAGATTATATTCAATTTTAACTCACATGTATACACACAGGCACACGTACTTTGGAGCAAAGGAATGGTATGAATCTGATATTATATTTTTCCCATTTCCTCACTTATTTTTCTTTCTAAATTATAGGGTTTTCATAATGGGACCTTATAACTTATTCTTGTCTTCTCGATAAAGTAGGAGGAAATTCACAGCTCAACTTGTAGAAACTAATGGGAGTTTTTTCCCAATTCTTGATCCTTTTTTTTTTTTGTTTTTTGGGAACGTCTTAATATCTCCCAGGGAGGTAAATTGATATGATTTAAGCTAATTCATGCAGTTCTAGAAGCTCCATTTATTTGTATGGATCTTTATAAAAAAATTCTGTTCTGATATTTTAAATAGACTTTTATATTGTCAAAGCTGTGAATGAGAATTAATTCGATCAATTTCATCATTGAAACGTTTTCTTTAATGGAATCAAATTTGATTTAATTGAAAGACGAAGTGTTGAGGGCATGGCAGGGCACGGCAGGGCAGGGCAGGGCGGGGCGGGGCGGGGCGGGGAAATAAAGTTTTAAAATTTGGAAATTGTGGGTACGCATATAAAATTTTTGGGTATAATCTGAAAAAATAAAAAGCTTAGGACCGCAACTACAAATATTTTCCGTCGTAAAAGAACACAAAAATTGTTGACGGAAAAGCAATGGCACGACTGTTGAGGAAAAAGAAAGAAAAAATTAAGTTTATCAATGTGGTAGAACAATAAATTGTTTTATGTGATAATTTATTAAAATCTCATTTATATAATTTTACTTAAGGCTATTTAAGTAAACTAGTTAGAGTTAAACGTGCATTGCACGTTATTCTAAAATATTTTATAAGTATTGTAAAAGTAATATTTGATACCAATTTGTTGGGAGGATTTGATGAATCTTAAACGAATTAAAGAAAATAAAATTTAGGATAGAAATTTAAGAGAAGAAAATTGTACTCTCAAAACTCAACTTCTATAATTCAATTTTTTTGTGATGATGAAATACTACAAATGAGGAATCTTTTTATACTACATTTGGTACATAAGAATTAATTATGAATACATGAATTTAAACACTCATTAAAATTCCTAAATACATTAACAGAAATAAATTTATATATAATAACTCTAGATTCATGTAGATCAAAATTATCAAATCAAGATTCATTGAGTCTAGATTAATGTGAATGTTAATTAATTGAGAATTAATAATACAGAATTCATATATGATAACGATTTGTAATATTTATTACAAATTAAAAAAATGAAAAAGTAAGGTATTATTAAAATAACTAAATGTAGTATGGCTAAAATCATCTAAAAATGATTCTCACTTGATAAAATATTTAATATATTATAAATAAAAAAATACTTAAAATTGTAGTGTAACTAATAATATTTGTAGGGGTAATCAAAGTTCTAAAATGTGTAATGTGTGGCAGTACGTTTTTCGATCGAGCATCAAGCATTATAAGAATATGCATGCATACACGAAACTTATTCGTAATTATGCATTTTTCAAATTTTAATATTATTTTAAATATTCTAAACTAATAAATAAATATATTGCACTCTTTAAACTTCATACATATTCTTCAATTTATTTTTTTATTTTTTTAAAAAGGCTTAAAATTATAAGTACTGCAATTACTTGAACTTATACATATTTTTCAATTTTTTAATAAAAATATAATGCTCAAAATAATAAGTACTATAATTATCAATTCCTACAATTAGATTAGACATGAACATCGATTTAAAAATATTCTAAAATTGTTTAACTCTTTATAGGATTCAAATTCATACTCCTCTTCATCCAAGTTATTTTCCGTATCATCCGATGTAAAGTTATCTTCATCGAGCTCCCTTATTTTAACTCGAAAATCTTTATCTCTTGTGGATAGTAGGATATCATTGTTAACAACGTATTCACCGTCACAATGATCAACAATCCAAAATTATTTATTACTAGCATCACTTACTAGTAAAACTAGAGAAAGATCGAAGAAAAACAAGGCTTGGGTTCGGCGTAGATATTCTACCAGGGTTAAATCCATTAATGACCATCAAACTTTACACGTGGCGTCACCATGGCCGTGCAATTTGATTTTGTTTCATCATGACCACCCAACTTTATACTTAGTATCATCAGGCCACCCAATTTCAAATAACGTTTCATTATGATCACCCATTTCATATAACGTTTCAACATGGCCACCTAATTTATTTTCATAATTTTTATTAATTTTAAAAGGGGTAAAACGGTAAATTTACATTATATATATAATAATTTTAAAATAAAAACTTATTTTAAAAGGCAAAATAAAATAAAAACTAATTTTTAAAAAAAAAAAGTTACTTAGAAAAATAAAATAAAAACTTATTTAAAAAATTGTTCCTTAAAAAAAATAATAATAACTTATTTAAAAAAAACTTTTTTAAAATAAAAAAAAAACTTTTGTTTTTTTTTTTTAAAATTTAATTTATATATATAATCCAAAGTTACTATTTTACCCATTTTAAAATTATTGAAAATAGTGACAAGAAATTGGTTAACCATGATGAAATGTTATATGAAATTTGGTGGTCACTGTGAAACGTTATATGAAATTGGATAACTATGGTGAAATAAAATCAAATTGGATGACTATGGTGACATTAAGTATAAAATTAGGTGATCATGGTGAAATAAAATCAAATTGGGTGGTCATGACGACACTAAATATAAAGTTGGATGGTCATTGGTAAATTTAACCATATTCTACAACTCTAGGAAAAATTTGTTTTGATTTTTAATTTTTTTTAAACGTCAAAACCCTACAAATTACTATATATAATTTATAACTTGGATGATTTGGGTTAATTTGATATTTGTTGAGCTCAAATTTTCTTTTAAGTCATAAAAATTGTCTGAATTTTACTAGGCTATTTTTGACACAATTTATAACACAAATGCGCGAGTATTTTGATGTTTAAACGTGCATATGCGGCCAATGAAATGAGTTGACTACCATTATCACGCGTATACCCCATATGTGAGGCGTTCAAAAACGCATCGAGCATTTGATCTAATTTTAGAACACTGGTGGCCGTAAATGAATAGTATTACACCACCGTTCAATTCACCATATTTGCCATCGAAGAGCATTTTTCATCCCATTGGAGATAGTCTAAAGAAAAACAAAGGATTAAGGGGTAAAGAAATTATTTATTTGAAAACTTATTTAGCCTCTGTTTGGGCTCCATTGTTTCACATTTTAATGAGGGGAATAGTAATTTTTTGGAGAATGTGTGGTTGAAAAAGAAGGAAAAGTTTTTAGGCTTACGTGTAATATTAGTTTATTGAAAAATGTATAGTTATGAATTTTAATTTAATGGGAGTCAAACAGGGACTGAACTTTTTAAGTTTAGCCAAACATGCACCAAAGGTCCTATGTTACAGGTCTATTGACATTGTTCAATCAGGACGATGACATAACCACACTTAAGGTATGTCTATGCCATGTTTTCTTTATTCTACAGTTATTTTCCTCTCGTTCTTGCCTTTCTTTTCAGTGTTGCTGGAGACAGTCTTTCCTGCTTAACTTTTGTTCCAAAAAATAAGTTACAATAGCCCATCCATTAGATTCTTTTTTATGTATGTCTGTATATATCATGGAAGAATGTTGTTAACAATCTAACCTGGTAGGTACGCACGCCGATACCACTTGTTAGAAAATTGAGCCAATTTAAAAAGAGATAATGGACAACATGAAAATAAAAACAATTACAAGACCACACGATTTACATGGAAATCCAACTGGAAAAAATCACGAGTAGAGTCAAAGAATTCATTATATCAAAAGTAAGGATTACAAGGGATCTTCTTGGACTGAACTAATAAATTGGACAATTAATCAATCTCAATATGTGCTGTACACTACATATTTATAGTCAAAAAATCCTTAACACATTAGGAGAACATAATACAAATAAAAGTCTAATGCAAGGTGAAGTCCTATTACAATATGTAAAACCAATAACGAAGTATTTGAATTAAAATAGGATTCAAAAACATTGTTTTGACTCATCTAGTCTTCTACTTCTTCAAGACTTCTCCAAATTAAACAACCAATTTCAACTTTATCTTCAAAACAGAATTCGGGTCATACCGAAATTCTAACAAATCTCAATCTTGACATAAATTCCACTGCAATGAACGAATACCTGGAAACGAATTTCACCACATTGAATAAAACTTAACTCTTAAATTTCAACAAAATTCTGCAAACAAAACACTCCACTAAATTACTCCACCTCTTCCACAAAGTCCAACTAAGGCAAACTCAATAACTATGAACTGAATCCAAGCATTGTTTACTAGCAGAATTATCTTGGGCTCCAGACTTGCTCGAATTACCACGAACAACAAAATCATCAAATTTACAACCAACTCCTTCTGAATTGACAAATTTGCTCAAATTATCGCTACGAGCAATAAGATCACATTTACTAACTTCTTACGTTGCTCTTCCTCCAAAATCCAAACAAAATCTGTTATAACAAAAATATGATATTGTGATCCAAAAGTGGAATATCAAATTTCATACTTGTCATCCCAAAATAATCAAACATTGTTCCGAATTGATCAAGTCTCACTCTAACATGAAACCAAATTGGCTCTCCCAAGAACTACCGAACATTGACTCTGATACCACTTGTTAACAATCTAAAACAGTGGGTACGCGCGTTGATACCACTTGTTAGAAAATTGAGCCAATTTAAAGATGGGATAATGGACAAGATGAAAATAACAATAATCACAAGAATACAATATTTTTGTGGAATTCCAACCGGGAAAAATTACGGACAGAGACGGAATAAGGAGTACAATGGATCTTTCTGGACCAAACTAATAAATGAGACAATTGGTCAATTTTAATATGTGTTATACACCACATATTTATAATCAAAGAATCTATAACACACTAGGAGAATATAATACAAATAAGAGTCTAACGGTGAAGTCCTATTATAATAGATAATACCAATAATGGAGTATTTGCGTTGAAATAGGAGTGTAAAACATTGTTTTGACTCTTTGTAGTCTTTTACTGCTTCGTGACTTCTCCAGATCAAACAACCAACTTCAAATATACCTTCAAAATAGAATTCGGGTCATACTGAAATTCTAACGAATGTCTATTAACCAATTCTTTTTTGAGTTATTGAAGGTGAGAGACAGCAATGGCGAATGGATATCAGCAGTTACAGTTCCAAGCACATTTGTTTGCAATATTGGAGACATGCTTAAGGTATCACCTTAGAAACTAAATTTCAACATCATACCCTACACGAAGATATCTTCCTGAATATTGTGAATTTTGCAGATTTTAACGAATGGTCATTACGAGTGAACTTTGTTGAGTCACATGGGTCTTATTTGACCATGTTTATTTATTTTATTTATTGGGTCAGTTGTAGGAGTTCAGTTTTTTTTTAGTGGTGCAGAACATGGCTTTGTGTTTACCAAGTCAGTAGGAGTTTGTTCTGCACGTTGCTTTTTTCTAGGATTTAGTGGATGCATTATCCTTATTTCACGTTATTATTTGTTGGAGATTAGCTCTATATAAAGAGCATCGGGTTGTAAGCTTTCGTGTCCTACAGCCAATAATAAACGTAATTCATCTCATATTGTTTATGTCCTTTTTTCTCTATGCTATTGTAATAGTAGTATCAGAGCTGAGTGAGTGATTTATACAGAGCCCTGTTGAGAGTTCAAAAAAAGGAAGATTGAGAGAGTAAAACACGTGAGGTCAATAGTGAGTTGGAAGTTTTCTATTCCACTTGGTTTCTTTTCTGCAGCAGAGAAAACAAACATGGCCTCTGAAAATTTTGTGCAGCTAGAAATCCCTCGCTTTGATGGTCACTATGACCATTGGAGCATGCTCATGGAGAACTTCTTAAGGTCCAAAGAATATTGGACGGTTGTTGTTTCTGGAGTAGCAGAACCAACAGAAGGTGATGTGCTTACAGATGTGCAAAAGAAGGAGCTTGAAGGGCTGAAGTTAAAGGATCTTAAAGCAAAGAATTATCTCTTCCAAGCTATTGATTGCTCAATCTTGGAAACCATTCTTTGCAAGGACACCGCCAAGCATATTTGGGATTCCATGAAGAAGAAGTACCAAGGTGCAAGGGCTAAGAGGCAGCAGCTTCAAGCACTTCATTCAGAGTTCGAAATACTTCGAATGAAGTCAGGAGAATCAGTTACAGACTATTTTTCAAGAACGATGGCAATTGTTAACAAAATGCGGATCCATGGAGACAAGACAGAGGATGTTCTCATTGTTGAGAAGATTCTTCAATCCTTGACACCAAAATTTAATTTTGTTGTCTGTTCTATAGAGGAAGCTAATGATGTTGGTTTACTGTCAATTGATGAATTACAAAGTTCTTTGTTGGTTCATGAGCAAAAAATTAACTAGCAAGAAAAAGAAGAACAAGCATTGAATGCCTTATCAGAAAATCACTCTACACCCAGTAGAGTTGATAGAGGACGAGGAAGAGGCAGAGGTCAAGGTAGAGGAGGCAGAAACAACAATGATCGTGGGAACCAACACCGACATCATCATCATCATCAAGAGAGTCAATTTCAAGGAAGAGGTAGAGGACGTGGAGGCTACCATTCAACAACTTATAGATCAAAGGTAGCAGACAAGTCCAATGTTGAATGTTACATATGTCATAGGTATGGCCATTATAAATTAGAATATCAAACTGATTTGAATAAGATTGATTGGTGAGGCTGCAAAAAATCAGGCTGATGTCAACCCTGAGAGGACTATCTTTGATGTTAAAAGACTCATTGGAAGAAAGTTCGAGGACAAAGAAGTTTAGAAGGATATGAAGTTTTTTCCTTACAAAATCGTGAACAAGGATGGAAAGCCTTATATCCAAGTCAAAATTAGGGATGGCAAGACTAAAGTCTTCAGCCCTAAGGAAATCAGTGCTATGATTTTAGGCAAGATAAAAGAAACGACAGAAGCATTCCTTGGGAAGACAATTAAAGATGTTGTTGTAACAAGTCCTACATACTTCAATGATGCCCAAAGGCAGGCCACCAAGGACGCTGGTGTAATTGCTAGCTTAAATGTGGCAAGAATTATCAATGAACCAACAGCAGCAGCAATTGCCTATGGTTTGGACAAGAAAGGTGGTGAGAAGAACATCCTTGTCTTTGACCTTGGTGGTGGAACCTTTGATGTCAGTAACTTGACCATCGACAATGGTGTCTTTAAGGTGATTGCCACTAATGGAGACACCCATCTTGGAGGAAAGGATTTTGATCACAGAATTAAGGATTACTTCATCAAGCTGATTAAGAAAAAGCACGGAAAGGACATCGCAAAGATAACAGAGCTCTTGGGAAGCTAAGGAAAGAATGTGAACGTGCTAAGAGAGCCCTGGGCATCGCACCAAGTCCGTGTTGAAATTGAATCACTTTTTGATGGTATGGATTTCTCTGAACCATTGACCCGTGCCAGATTTGAGGAGTTGAACAATGACCTCTTCAGAAAGACCATGGGACCTGTGAAGAAAGCCATGGAAGATGCCAATTTGAAGAAAACCAGACTGATAAAATTGTCCTTGTTGGTAGAAACACCAGTATCCCTAAAGTTCAGCAGCTCTTCAAGGATTATTTCGATGGAAAGGAGCCCAACAAGGGTGTGAACCCAGATGAGGCTATTTCTTATAGTGCTGCTATCCAAGGAAGTATTCTAAGTGGAGAGGGTTGAGAAGAAACTAAGGATATCGTTCTCTTGGACGTGGCACCACTCACCATGGGTATTGAAATCGTGGGTGGAGTTATGACTAAGTTGATTCCGATGAACACTGTTATCCCAACCAAGAAGTCCCAAGTTTTCACCACTTACCAAGATCAGCAAACTACTGTCTCTATTCAGGTTTTTGAAGGAGAAATGAGTCTTACAAAGGACTGTAGGTTGCTCGAAAAGTTTGATCTCACTGGCATTCCTCCAGCACCAAGGGGAACCCCTCAAATTGAGGTCACATTCGAAGTTGATGCCAATGGTATTTTGAACGCCAAGGCAGAAGATAAGGGCTCTGGTAAATCAGATAAGATTACCATCACAAACGAAAAGGGTCGATTGAGCCAAGAGGAGATCGAGAGAATGGTTCGTGAAGTAGAAGAGTTTACTGAGGATGACAAGAAGGTGGAGGAGATAATTGATGCTCGTAATAGTCTCGAGACGTACGTTTACAACATGAAGAACCAAATCAACGACAATGACAAGCTTGCTATCAAGCTTGAGTCTGACAAGAAGGAGAAGATCAAGACTGCTACAAAGGAGGCCCTCGAGTGGTTAGATGACAACCAAAACACAGAGAAAGAGGACTATGAAGAGAAGCTTAAGGAGGTGGAAACCATATGTAACCCAATCATCACAGCCATCTACCAATATAAATCAGAATGTCAAACTGATTTGAATAAACATTGTGGAGACCAAACGAACTTTGCAGAAAATGAAGAAGATGTGTCTCTTTTGATGGTATGTCAGGAGAAGGAAGAAACTCAACAAACCATGTGGTATTTAGACACTGGTTGTAGCAACCACATGTGTGGAGAGAAGGAGGCATTCTCTTACTTGGATGAATCCTTTCGCAGCTGTGTTAAGTTTGGTGACAACTCCAAAATTTCTGTTATGGGAAAAGGAAAGGTAACAATCCAAACGAAGGGAAATTCCACCCACACTATCGCTAATGTTCTTTTTGTGCCAGATTTAAAGACCAACTTGCTTAGTGTGGGTCAGTTACAAGAAAAAAGATACGAGATTTTTATCAAAGATGGAGTATGTCAGATTCAAAAAGCAAAGTTGGGCTTAATTGCTCAAGTTAACATGACGGCAAATCATATGTTCCCACTTTATCTCCATAATACAGCTCATTCATGCTTCTCAGCAAAATTGAAAGATGAGGCATGGCTATGGCTATAGGCATCTGAATTTTGGCGGATTGAAAACACTACAACAGAAGAACATGGTGACAGGTCTTCCTAAAATTTCAGCTCCTTCTCAAGTTTGTGAAGAATGTGTTGTTAGCAAACAACACCGTAATCAATTCCCACAAGGAAAATCTTGGAGAGCGAAGGTGGCATTGGAGCTTGTTCATTCCGACATTTGCGGGCCAATAACACCACATTCTAATGGAGGTAAAAGATATATAATTGCCTTCATTGATGATTATAGTCATAAGATATGAGTTTATTTTTTACAAGAAAAAATTGAAGCCTTTGTAGCTTTTAAAAGCTATAAAGCGCTTGTTGAGAAAGAAGTTGGCAACCCAATAAAAGTTCTTCGCACGGATCACGGTGGAGAATCTAACTCACATGAATTTGCAATTTTTTGTGAGAATTATGGAATCGAGAGACAACTTACAGCAACTTATAAACCCCAACAGAATGGTGTATGTGAGAGCAAAAACTGAACTATTATGAATATGGTGCGAAGCCTTTTGACAACAAGTAGCATTCCAAAAAGTTTCTGGCCCGAAGCAGTTAATTGGAGAATTCATATATTGAACAGAAGTCCCACACTTGTTGTTCAAAATATGACACCGGAGGAAGCATGGAGCGGAAGGAAACCTGCTGTAGATCCTTTTCGAATTTTTGGGTGTATTGCCTATGCCCATATTCCAGATGAGAAGAGGAGGAAGCTAGATAACATAGGGGAAAAATGTATTTTTCTTGGTGTTAGTGATAAGTTAAAAGCTTATAAGTTATACAATCCTAGCACTATGAAAATTGTTATCAGCCATGATGTGGTATTTGATGATGAAGGCACTTGGTCAGGGAATCAAAATGGTGCTAAAGAAAATATTCCAGCAAATTTTGATGATGATGAGAAAGGGCAGCAGCAGCCTATGGAGAATAAGCAAGAAGAGGAAGTCACTCAAAATATTCTAGTAACTGATCAAGACCCACTTGAAGCTGAATCACAAAGGCCTCAACGTGTTCGAAGAAGACCAGTATGGATGACTAATTATGAGGTAACTTGAGTTGACCAAGGTGAAGTGGCTGTTAAAGAACCAAAATGGAGAAAGGCTATGGATGTTGAAATTATAGCCATTTAAAAAAATGATACATGGGAGCAATGTGATCTTCCAAAATGGCAGAAGACAATTGGTGTAAAGTGGGTCTACAAGACAAAATTGAAGGAAAATGGTGACGTTGACAAGCATAAGGCACGCTTGGTGGCTAGGGGCTACAAGCAGGAGTTTGGTGTTGATTATAAAGAAGTCTTTGCTCCGGTTGCAAGGCATGACACAATCAGATTGGTGATTGCGATGGCAGCTCAAAACTCATGGCCTATCTTCCAGTTAGATGTGAAATGAAAGAAGTGGTATTTATCGATCAACCTCCTGGTTATGTGAAACTTGGCAACGAGCATAAGGTGTATAAGTTAAAGAAAGCTCTATATGGATTAAAACAAACTCCACAGGCTTGGTATAATCGTATAGAAACTTATTTTTTGAAGGAAGGATTTCAAAAATGTCCTTATAAACATACACTTTTCATAAAGATTGAAGATGGAGGGAAAATGCTCATTGTTTGCTTATATTAGATGATTTAATCTACACTGGAAATAATACAACCATGTTTGGAAGTTTTAAAAAATCCATGATGGCTGAATTTGAGATGTCCTGGTATGATGCATTACTTTCTTGGCATTGAAGTGGTGCAGTCCTCTGCTGGAATTTTAAAGAAGTATGTGCGAGAAATCTTGGACAGGTTTCAAATGAAGGATTGTAATCCTGTAAATACTCCATCTGAGTTTAGTGTGAAGCTAAACAAAGATAATGGAGGAAAGAATGTTGATGACACTCTTTACAAAGAGATAGTGGGGAGCTTAATGTATTTGACAGCAACAAGACCTGATATAATGCATGCTGTAAGTATGATTAGCAGGTACATGGAACGTCCTACGGAGATTCATATCTTGGCTACAAAGAGAATTTTTCGATACTTGCAAGGTACAACAAATTTTGGGCTGTTTTACTAAAAGGGAGAAAAGACAGATTTAGTTGGCTTTACTGACAGTGACTATGCTGGAGATCTAGACGATAGAACAAGCACATCAGGATATGTTTTTATGATGGGTTCGGGAGCTGTTTCGTTGTCTTCAAAGAAGCAAGCAATTGTTACTTTATCAACAACCGAAACAGAGTTCGTTGCTGCAACAGCCTGTGCTTGTCAAGCTATTTGGTTGAGAAAAATCCTTGAAGAGCTTCATTTCAAGCAAGAAGGAGCCACTACAATTTATTGTGACAATAGTTCAGCAATAAAACTCTCCAAATATCTTGTTTTAGATGGAAGAAGCAAGCATATAGATGTGAGGTTTCATTTCTTAAGGGATCTTACGAAGGAATGAGTTATTGATCTCATCCATTGCAAAAGTGAAGATCAAGTTGCTGATATTTTTACCAAGTCCCTCAAGTTTGCTGCATTTCGAAACTGAGAAAGCTGCTTGGCGTTAACAAGTTGGATTAAACTGAATGTTGGCAAACTTTCAATTTAATGGAGGGAATGTTGAGTCACATGGGTCTTATTTGACCATGTTTATTTATTTTATTTATTGGGTCAGTTGTAGGAGTTCAGTTTGTTTTTTAGTGGTGCAGAACATGGCTTTGTGTTTACCAAGTCAGTAGGAGTTTGTTCTGCACGTTGCTTTTTTCTAGGATTTAGTGGATGCATTATCCTTATTTCAAGTTATTATCTGTTGGAGATTAGCTCTATATAAAGAGCATCAGGTTGTAAGCTTTCGTGTCCTGCAGCAAATAATAAAAGTAATTCATCTCATATTGTTTATGTCCTTTTTTCTCTCTGCTATTGTCACCAACGCAACTCTTCAAAATATCGTGTTTGTGTGGCATACTTTCATGAGTTCAATTTCTCTCCTATGCTATTATAGTTTGTGTGTGCACGCACACATGTGATTGTGTGTGGAGGCATGGTTCGGCGAAATCTTTTAATTAAATTCTTAGTTCACTGTGATTCTATTTCACGAACAGTCGAATTTTGATGCTGTAATAGAACCACTGGATGTATGTGTTAAGAGGACTGGTGGCACCAGAACGTTTGAAGGAGAAGTGTATGGAAAGCATTTGGTCAGTTAAGTCCTGACCAATTTCGTCTTGTAGGTTCTTCGATGTAATTATTTTATTCTCTCCTGGCTCCTGCTTGGGTTGTGTTATAATGGCAATTTCTACATCCCATGCATGCAATCTAGTTGGGAAAATTCTATTATTAGTACGCTAATGTTTATGTTTATCTTGTTAGAAATTGGAGAGCATAT
>CAIGRT010210280.1:0-23340 GCA_903798405.1 Fraxinus platypoda
TTAATACAACTTGTTAATTTACATTATTATTTGTTATAAGATTGATTTCGTTATAAACAAAACCCCCCACAATCGTTATACAAAGCATAAATTGTTGAATTGCACACTCTTCGTGGGATCGACCCTTACTTCCATAACTACATTAGTTTTTGAGGTTTAAAGACTATTTTTGCGTGCCTACGACAGCACACCACATAACATGTATGTGAGAAGAGCTGAAGATTTAATGAGACCATTGGGACATATAGATAAAGTCATGAATACTATAACTAGAGAGGAAGTTCTAAAAAATCGACTACGTCTGAAGACTACAATTCTAAGTGTTCGGTGGCTAGCACTTCAAGGTTGTGCTTTTAGAGGTCATGAAGAATCTTCATCTTCATTGAATCGTGGAAATTTTATTGAACTAGTGAAAGCTTAATGAATACAAAAATTGGAGAAGTTGTATTGGATAAAGCTCTTCAAAATGCTAAATACACTAGTCCAAATGTTCAAAAAGAAATTTTGCACATTATGGCCAATAGAGTGCGTCAATTGATTCGTGAGGAGCTTGGAGAAAATTGCTTTTGTATTCTTGTCGATGAAGTACAAGACGAATCTAAAAGAGAACAAATGGCCATTATCTTACAATTTGTGAACAATGATCGTATTATAATAGAACGCTTCTTTGAGATTAAAGAATGTCCATATGCTTATTACAGCCACTGTTTTGCCCACCAACTACAACTGACATTGGTTTCTGCAGACTAGGATGTGATATGTATTTGGAAATTTTTTTCTCATTTGGACAATGTTAATATTATTACTTCTTTTCCTAAGCACATTAATGAGTTACAAACTGCTCAAAGAAAAAAGCTTGAGGATATGTTGGTAAGTGGAGAACGACAATCTGGAAGTGGGGCCAATCAAATTGGTAATTTGCAAAAATCTGGCTCTACTCGTTGGAGTTCACATTATGAATCGGTAAAGAGTTTGATAGATATGTACACTGCAACTTGTAAGGTACTTGAGTATCTTACTATTCATTCTCCAAATGGAAGATCTCGTGCAGAAGTTCATGGTGTTTATGAAACCATTGCAAGCTTTGAATTTGTATTTTCCTTGCATTTAATGCATAAAATTTTGGGACTTAGCGACATACTTTGTCAAGCTCTTTAAAAAAGATCTCAAGACATCCCGATTGCTATCAGATTTGTCTCCACCACAAAAGATCTCCTTCAATTAGAGAAGATGGTCGGGAATAATTTTTTAATACAGTGAAAACTTCTTGCTCAATAAATGATGTTGATATACCCAACCTAAACTCGTTTTATAAGATTGGTCATCCTCATGAACAAGTTACACTTGAGCATCATTACCACTTAAATGTTTTTAATGAAGTCATAGATTTCCAGCTAATGGAGTTAAATACAAGATTTAATGAGCTATCGATAGAACTCCTCTCTCTCACTGTTGCTTTAGATCCTCGGAATTCTTTTGAATTATTCAATGAGGATGATATTTACAAGCTTGCGGATAAGTTTTATCTTTGTGATTTTTCACAGCAAGAGCTTCATTGTTTGAGGTTTGAGTTGAGATATTACGAGTATGATGTGATTCGTGATTCTTGATTTCAAGTGTCTTCACTTTCTGAATTATGCAAGGTTTTGGGTTCAAGTAGGTCAGAGAACTACATTATTCTCACTAGATTGATTCATCTTATACTGACACTACCTGTATCTACGGCGACTACTGAACGAGCTTTTTGGGTAATGAAACATGTGAAGACAGCAATTCGTAACAAAATGGAGGATGAGTTTCTTGCTGATTGTATGACATTCTACATTGAACGGGAATTTGCCGAGAAAATAGATGTAGATTCTATTATAGATGAGTTTTACGCACTTAAAGCTTGACGAACACAACTTCAATAGGTAATGTAGTAATGAAATTTTATGTTATATACTTCATAAAAATTTGTTCTTATTTAGAATTTCAGCTCCCCCCAACATGATTTTCTGGATCCAGCCCTTCACGTCACTTGCATGTACGTAAGTAGATATTTGTGTATCTATTTGTGGATATGTGTGCATAAAATGCATTACCTTATGGGTTAGTTTTGGAATATAATTATTGGTTAAGTTTTGTATGTGATTAAGCATGAATAGGTGATATTTACGTTAACTAAAAGACTATGGTTTGATCAACCATACTGCTGATTAAAGGTTTTATCATATTAATCAAATGATAATTATTATACACGTGTCAGATTACGTCCCTAATTTTTTAAATTGTAAATAAATTTTCATTTGATCTATCCAAATACGTATGAATAAATTACGGAATTGAAAATGTCTTTGTTTTTAAGAGAATAAATAAATACGAGATTTGAAAATTTTTATACATAAAAATTATTAAATTACCGTTACATAATTTTATATATAATTGCATGCAATATTGTTTAAATTTTAATAAATATTGGTAGTGATCTAAACTTTAAAATTTGGGTACTGATTATGAATATTGTTTAAAGTATTGATTTTGAGCGTTAATAAGTAAATCGATTTTGAGTGATTTTAATAGCGATTTTTGAAACTATCCAACATATGATTGAGAATTTATTATCCACTTGTTCTGAAAGTTTTTTTTAAAAATAAAATCACATATATATTTTTTAATAATACTTTCAGTTTATAGTTTCTTATTGAACTTTTATTTACTTACAAGTGATATTTTATTTATAAGTAATTTTTAATGAATTTTTCCTATCTTATAATTATGATGTAAAGATTTTTTTTTTTTGCTCATAAATAAAATTTTAGATATATTTTGTTTATAAATTAGTTTTGAAGAAAAGATTGGTTGGAAATAATTATTTTATGAAATGAAAACATAGAGGAGAGTATGAAAATGACCGAAACCTGTCGATTTAGTGAGTTTAGAGAATCGATCAAAATTATACTATATCGATTTTGAAAATTTTTTAAATCATTCAAAATTGGTGTCCAAAGAAATTAATTCCAGCATTTCATATTAGGTGTCATCAAAAATCGATCAAAATGGGTAAAAAAAAAAAGAAAAAAACTCCCAAGGCCCTTTTTCGAATTGGGATGTCAAAATTGGACATTTCTCAGTATTTCCTCTGTTTCTCTTCTTTCCCTCTAAAACACCATATTTCAGCAAAACTAAAGCGAAGCCAGAAGCCGAAGTCAAGGAGGAATGCGAGAGTCGTCGGACGATGAGGGCACGTCACCATCGGCGGTGGAGTTCCCGCCGAAGGACCTTCGGTGTCAGAGGAACGACGGCAAGAAATGGCGGTGCCGCGACTGGAGGATCCACGACCAACCCTATTGCCAGAAGCACTACCTCCAGCTGTTGAAAAAGAGCACAGTTTTGAAGCAACATTCTTCTGTTTCTGCGTCTTACCCTACTAGGGTTATCAAAGAGCGTTCTGGGAATCCCAAAGGCGACGCCTTTCCTGTACATAAATCGGGTAAGTCGGGGTTATCTGGAAGCACTAAGAATAGGCGGGGTAGGGTCCGAGCAGAGGGTGACGAGGAATCGTCCAAGGAGGATGGGCATCCGCTGAAGAAGCAGAGAACCCAGAAAATAGAGAGGGATATCTTTGAGGATAACAGTGATAAATATGACAAGAATGTGAAATGTGACGAGGAGGGGAAGGAGAATGATGCGGCTTTTGAGGAAGATGTTAGTTTGGCGAAATTTTGGAAAACGAAGGGGGTAAGGACCAAAACTAGGGCGATGGACTCGAGTATTATGCTGAAAGAAGGGGCTAGTGGAAGTGAAGATGATGCGAAGGATGGGAAGAACGAGAATTTAGTAGGGAGACGCAACAAAGAGTTGAAGAAGAGATCAGAGTTTTCTGGGAAGAAAGAGGGGTCTCGGAAGGGGAAAGATAAGGTAGAAAGTAAGGATGGTGATGAGTTGGGTCAGGATGTTGACTACGCTTTTCGTGGAATGGGTAAAAGTAGTTGTAAAAGCGAGTCTTCCCTGAAGAGCAAAAATAAGAAGTTGCAGGTGAAGAAAATGGAAGTGAAGGGAAGCGACGAGGATAATTCGGGGGTTAGACAAGTGAAGAAATCTAAGAAGAGTGTTGAGATGGAGTTGGGTCTTCGGGAGAAGAATAAGGGTCTGAAAGAAAAGCCAGAGTCGCTGGTGATGAAAGCAGCTAAGAACAAAGAAAGTTATTATAATGATAACTTGGACGATCAATTGAGGGTTAAACAAGTGAAGAAACCCAATAGAAATGCGGAGACAGAGTCAATAACTCAAGAAAAGAAGAGCGAGGGTCAGAAAACCCAAGCAAAGAAGATGGTAGGGATAAGCAAAGCTGAAAAAATCGATTCATCTGGTAGCACAGAGGATGAGACCTATAGTTTAAGAAGAAGAAAATCCCAAACAACAACAGAAGGGCCAAAACTTGATTCTAGGAGGAAGTATTATAGTGGTGTAAGCTTGCGCTCTTGGCTTATTGCATCTATTTTCTGATTCAAAATTGAATTGCATACTTACTGTTTTGGTAAACAGGACCCAGACGATCCATGCATGATGTGTCATCAATGTATGAAGAGTGATAGGAAGGTTGTGCGGTGCCGGCAGTGCCGCCCTGACCACCCTAGACGCTACTGTCTCCCTTGTATCCAGAAATGGTATATGTTATTTATCGACACCAATATCTAAAAAAATCACAGCTTTCTTTAATGAAATGCCACTACCTGTTGCTTGATGCATTTTAGGAAGCGATTTGCTAAGTAAACTTTGTGCGACCTTCAAAATGAAATAGCCGCATGGTCCATCCCATTACATGTACTAACTTATTTCGATGTTAGTATCCTCAGGCATATATGCAATTTTGCATGCGAAATGGATTTCTATTCAAATGTCATCAACAAATATCATTTGGTTTAATAAATCACAATGTGGAATGAGGAGGGATAAGCAATTTGAATATTGGAATTTGCAACTTTTTTTTTTGGTTTCTTTCTTGTTCTTTTTTACTTTCTTTCCGAAGTTACTAATGCCCTGGATTCGTTTATGCCGGTTGTGGATTGATGGTTTGCAACATGCCCTGCTGTGCATGAACATGTGCCTTGTATCTGACCAGAACATGATTTTTGTCTAGAAATTTAACTAGGTTTGTTATTGTTTTCTTTCTTTGGAAATATGATCATGCAATGATGCTTTGTAAAGGGTAATTAGTCGATAAAGATTTTCGCACATCTCATGATGTTGACATGTTGTGGCAACATGCATAAATTGCCCTAACTGCCAAACTAGATGTGAATTAAGCATCTAGTCCTGATTTGCCTGAATATTTCCTTATTTTTCTTCTCCGTGTCCTCAATATAGGTATCCTGAACTATCAGAGGAAGATATAGCGAAGGCATGTCCATGTTGTCGTCAAACTTGCAACTGCAAAGATTGTTTACGTAAACATGATATACCCGAGGTTGTATTTGCATTCTTTCTTCCTGTGACATTCTGATTTTATTTTGCTTTTTGAGCCCTGTTGGCTTAATGAGTTTTTAACTGTTAATTTGCAGAGTGTGTATTCCGGGGGTCTTGGAGATAAGGATGAAAAGTCTTGGTACTTAAAGTATCTCCTCCGTGCACTCTTCTCATTTTTGGATGAATTTAATCGCGATCAGATGGTAGAAAAAGACATGGAAGCTAAGATTCGAGGTAATCCAATATTATTTTGTACGTGTCAATTGAACTTCTTCCGAGATTTATACCATTACAAATATATCTTGATTCTAAACTGTTCTACATTTTATTTGGATTCTTCCAGTGTAAACAAAAAATAAAATAGTGTTCAAACATAAACTTAAAATGTTCAAATGATTGCTTTTCATGCGAGTCCAGCTATGTTGTTGTTGGACGAAGAAAGCCCTAATTAGGATAAAGCTGGAAGGGCACATTCAAAGCTTGAATTTAATGTGCCTGCTGGCCAAAAGTATTTTGGGAATTATTTTGGTTATGTCTAAGCTTGTATTCCTGGTTTTTGCAAAGTCACATAACGATATCCTATCTTATAGAAAAATGTCATTTAATTTTGTTGACATTAAATATACACGAATTGTTGTATCACCAAAGTTGGAATCCATGTCCTGTAGTGACTTAAGTCAGTTGGCTTATAGTTCTAGTCCAGGATATGATGTTTGTTCATGATTGACCTGTACTCCATTCAGGGAGAAGACCGCAAAGGGAGAAAGGAAAACTGAAAAATAAGCCAAGCGCTGTAAGAAACACTATATAATTATTCTGTATAGCTTCTTTTTCTTGTGAAAATAAATAAGTACTGAGGTTTCTCTATGCTTTATAAAAAATTATATAAATATCTATTTTGTACAGCAAATCTTTATGGATTTAAGGCTTTGGTGGTTTAGAACAGTACAAGTGGAGGTGTTATTTTTTGTTTGATGTGAAATAAACAGGATAAGTTGGTCTGGCACCATTTCTGTTGAGTTATGCTCCTATGTGTGATGAAAATTTATGTCCTCGTGATAACTATGCATGCAGGATCATCGTCAACAGATATAAAAATAGAGAAAATTGAGTGTTCTCGTGACGAGCGAATGTACTGGTATGGCTTCATCATTTGTGTGATTTAATGTTTCTGCCTTTTTCAGCTCAATGTTATTATTGATCCAATGATGTGGCTTCCTTTCTTGCAGTGACAATTGCAGTACCTCTATTGCCGATTTTCACAGAAGCTGTCCAAATTGTTCTTACGATCTCTGCCTGACTTGTTGTAGGGAGATTCGAGAAGGCTGTTTGAAAGGATGTGATAAAGGGGTTGTAATTCAGTATATTAATAGAGGGGAAAACTACTTTCATGGAATAGAAACTCGTACAACTTCGAAAAAGGAAACTTCTTCTATATCATGCATAGCATCACATTCTAGGAGCGAGCAGATGCCAGTACCTGAGTGGAAGGCAAATGTATCCAGTGAGATTCCCTGCCCTCCAAAAGAGAAGGGTGGTTGTGGACATGGCACTCTGGAGCTCAAGTGCATTTTGGGTGAAAGCTGGGTTTCACAGTTAAAGAAGAAGGTTGAAAATTTAGTTGTAACATGTGGACTTGCTGATGTATCTCAAGTTCCCAAGCAATGTCCTTGTGTCAAAATCAATGAGGGCATTGCTGTCAATGATGAGAAACTGCGGAAAGCTGCTTCTAGAAGAAATTCTGGGGACAATTACTTGTTCTGTCCTTCGGCTAGTGACATCCATCTGGGGGAACTGGAGCACTTCCAGAAACACTGGATCATGGGAGAGCCAATTATTGTTAGTGATGTTCTCAAACTTACAACTGGTCTGAGTTGGGATCCAATGGTAATGTGGCGTGCATTCCGTGAAATTTCAATTAAAAGAGGTTCCTCTGACTTGATGGTGACCGCCGTAGATTGCCTAGACTCCTGTGAGGTAAGTACTTCTTAACACCACTTTTTTGTATACCTCTGGATTGTAGATCTGTAAGATGGGGCTGATATATTGGTCTTATCTCAGGTTTATTGCACCTTTTTAAACCAAATTATCTGTCTTGTCTTACTGGATATTTTCTTCCCCATGCGAAGTGGGATTGAGATTATTCTCCTTGTACTGTTTCATTATCTTTTAATGAAGAAATATCATTTACGATCATTGCTGAAGTTCTCTCCTTTGGTGTACAACTTGTTCCTACACTTGTGCAAACAACTAATATTTCTGCCAAGCCCCTCTCCTTTGTTCCATTTGATTGGCTTTGTCCCAAGCACCGAGCTTAACATAGTGTCTCATAGATTCCCATGAGCTCGACGAATGTTAGCACTTATTAGCATCTTGTATATAATTAGCTGTAGCTTAATTCTTGCTGTTTCTCTCATTGTCTCTCGATGCGGTTTTATTTTATTTTATTTATTTTTATTGTCCTAGAGTATTCTTCCATTTTAATCTCCCGGCTAGTTGTATGGATATTTTTATTTTTCAGGGTAGGTCTCTTTTAGATCGGATGGAAGGATTTCTTTCTTTTGTACAAGTCTCTATACAACTTCCTTTTTTCAGTTGAGGAATATCATTGACAATCATTCCCAAACTCTCTCCTTATCAAAATGAATGATCCCTTGCTTTATTCTGACTTCTTATGTTTCTAATTATAGTGTAATACAAGAATGAGGACATTGATTATCCCTCGTAAGTAGATATTGCTTCATTACCCTGATATTAATCGAAAGGAAACTTTATTGTTAAATAAATTATTGAATAGCCTATGACTAGCTTCTAATTTTATTTCTTTGCGAGATGCTTTGTTCCAGCTTCAATTTTCCAACTATGAACAGATTTAGTGCGATTAGTTATCAATCTTGCTAGAAATCTTAACAGTTGTTGCCTGATCTGTCTTAAATTTAGATATGAGTTAAGATTTATATACTTTTTGTCAAAAACATTCATTCATTTTGTCAGTCTTGTTCATAAAATACTAAAAATAATCCACTCTTTTAAAGGGTGATTGCCAAGTCTAAACCGTGATTGAAAAAATATTATGAAGAAGAATAGAACCTTCGTAGAAGGATAATTGTTGCAAGTCCAATTCAGGATTGAAAATATGTAATGAAAGAAGAAACAGAACCCTCTTAAAAGAGTCATTGCTGTAAGTCATACCCTCTTCAGAACCGAATCGACCCAAAATTTTCAGGTATTTAATAAATGGAACCGTCGGGTCCAAATATAATTATGGAACCGTTCGGGTTCGGTTCTATTCGGTTCCGTACAATCATTAAATTTTTTAATATTTACAGCAACACTACATGAATACAACTAGTTCATTCGTAACTTTTACAAATTAATGTAGCCCAATTTAAAAATATATAAATAACAAGCTGTCCAATAAGATTAATTCAATGTATACAAATACCAAAAAGTAGATACTACTATTAAAATATCGATGATCCATATCAATAATTCTTTTGCTTCAAGCAGCCTGCACAAAGAAAATGAAATATAAATTAAAAGTTATAAAAATAAAATATTTTGAAGTATTGGTAATACTTACCAACTATTTGATTTAATCAGTAGCTACTGCTGCCGGTGAAATGAAGGAGCTTCAAAATCAATTTGGAAATGGGGATGTAGGTTTTAANATTGGTAATACTTACCAACTATTTGATTTAATCAGTAGCTACTGCTGCCGGTGAAATGAAGGAGCTTCAAAATCAATTTGGAAATGGGGATGTAGGTTTTAAAATTATCAAATGATTTGGGTTTATACGAGCGTGGGCGCTGCTTACCAAATGAAATTGGAATGGAAAGGGGAAGAATAAGGCCCAAATGTTGGGCTAACAAAAAATTAATTTGGCTGGACTAGGCTGATTTGTTTAATTAATTTGTTTAGAAAAAATTAAAATAATTTAATTAATTCAAAATAAAAAATTTAAAAAATTATTTAGATTTGGTCTAGAACCGAGAACCGACCCAAACCCATCGGTTCTCGATTCAGATACCCGTTCGGTTATTTAACTTATGAAGAACTGCTCGGTTCGGTTCGGTTCGGTTTGGGTCGGGTTGGGTTCGGTTCAAGAGTTTTGTCCCGCCCTACCCATGATTGAAAATATATTTCTACCATGTTTATTCACCTGTATGTCTATGGACTCTTGATGGTGCCTGAACTCTCAACTACAATCTCAACACATAAGCTTTTCACACGTTCATAATTGTGTTGGATGTAGATGCATAGTACTTAATTTTCTTGTAGTATGAGATACTCTCATTCCTTAATAAGTCACTGAGTTGTGTCCATAAGAGATGATAATTTCTCTTGGCATTTTTTCCATCAACTTTCTCACGTAACTTCTCTAGAGCTTTGAGTTCATTAAAAGTAACGAAAGATTATGATTCATAATCTTGGCAGCAAGCTGCATGAGTTTCTCCATATGAACCATTCATTTCCCGATTTGGCTGGATCTTCAATAAATATTGGTGCCTTGATCCAATAAACATCTTGGTCTATGGTTTATGATGCCAATTTTGCATAGCACTAATTACTTTTCTGCAAGGAAATAACTAGTTCTAGTTTGATTGAGTATAGCACTAAGGACCTCCATCCCACCATGTACATCACACACCATTTGGGAATGAGATGAAATCAACATCCTTAGATGCGTATAAAATCATCTTTTGCAAGACAAATGCTTGATTCAATGAGGGAATAACCTATCACAAGAATATGGAAGTCTTAGAGAACAAATGAATTGCCAAAGGGCTTTTTATTCATCTTTGCTCTTATGCTTTTTATTTGTGATTTATTTTTGTTTTTTGTTAAGCCCATTCTTGGTACCCTATTAGGTGAACTCACCCTTATTCTTACACTTCATCACTGCTATTTCAAATTTTAATATAATCCACTTCTTAACAATCTAAGACCAAAAGTTTAAATATGATTTCATTTTTTCTCAATTGTGTTGTATCGGATTTGATAGCACAATCATATGGAATCATAAAAGTTGGAGACGAAAATTCTAAAATGCTAAAATAAACAAACAAGATATCCATGTTGGAACATGGTATTGCATCAATATGAGCTATTACATTTTTCTTCTTCAAGCCTTTGATTGCCTATTATCTCTATTAATTGTTTTCTTTATTTTTTTGTCATCATGTTAGAATTTTGTGATGCTAGAATTCCTGAAACCTAAATTATGATTGCAAATTATTCTCTCATTTTAACAATCTAACCCTTAAGAGTGCTACAGAAAAACTTAATAATGTTTTTAGAATGATCGCCAAAATTTTCTTGAAAACTAGAGGAAAATAGGCTATTTAGTCGGCACCGTTGGAGAATCACAGGAATTTGATCTTTCCTTTGGAACATGGGAAGCTGCAATTCAATGGTTATGAGTTAGGCTACTTAATTCTATAGAGCCTTATATTGGAAAACCTTTTTTCCTCTCTTCATCCAAAGAAATTCAAGATAATATCTCAGGCTTTTTAAAAAGAGGGAACACATCTCGAGTATTTGTTCACTACAACACTAAAAATTGTATGGCGAGAATTAGATCTTAGTAGCATGTAGAGATGGAATTACCAGTTGATGCAGTAAGGTTAGTTGAGTTGCCTTCAACGTGTTCGGTTTTTGAATTTTTGGTTGGATTTCATCAAGATCTATACAATGTAAAAAGGTTATATTATTGCTAAGCATAGGTTATTTACATGAAGCATATTCTCTCGTACATGACGAGGAAAGATGCCGCACTTTTATGTTGGGAACAAACTCCAACTCGAACCAAATTTTTGCTCTAAAAGCAAGTGAAGATAGCTTCAACGGACATGTTCGGGTACTTGGCAAAGGATTTGGTGAAAAGACAATCAATGGTGATTATTTCAACGAACCAAGACATTAGGGAGAACTTTTGTAAGCTACATGTGAGGCCTGCTTAGAGTGAAAAAGGATGCAAACAACCACAATAAAAGGCATATCAAGGAGTTTTGGATGGAAGAACATAATAAATAGAGTAAAATAAACTTTTGAGAAGCTACCTTTCACTTGGGAACACGTGGACCACCTGCAGAAACTGTTTGGTGCTTTGGAACTTGCTTCTTCCTATACTTTTACTTATCCATGTAATACCCCCGTACAACCCCATCTAAACCATACACACATCCTCTAATTCTTGGATCATTGATTGGGGGACTTTAAATCATACGACAAGTAAGGCATATAGTTTCCAAACTTAAATAAGGCAACTTTCGTTATTGCTATTAATTTGAACGGTTCTTTAGACTTGTTATCGTTTCTCCATGTACATAAAATTGGTTGTGGTCTTCTCTATATCTCCAAAGTGACAAATCTCACTATTTAGTTACTTTCTATCTACTTTTTTTTTTTTTATTCCCCGTACAGTTTTCAAAAACTAGTGGGAGGAGGTTGACAATGTAGAAAGAGAGAGGAGTAGGGGGTGGGGTTGTATTATCTTATTTCAAATAGTAATAAGATGCTAAAAAAGATTTTAAACTAATATGAGTATCGTGTCAAACACGTTGACATGTGATTTTTTGAAAAAGGTCCGACACGATAAGTTGTCGACATGTTAATTAAAATTTTATTTTCTTAACCTTCGTTTGAGCCCCATTTTAACAAAGTAATGAATTTTGTAATGGTGATTTTTTTGGAGATTTGGATTTATTTATAAATTATTTTAATGGAAGAATATGGTTGAAAATGAGTTTGAGGAAAAATGTATTTTGGGATAATGGGGGCTCAAACAGGGGCTTAATTTTTAAATTTTTTTTTAATTTAATAGTCAAAAGTAATAATTTTTTTTTAAATACTTATTGCATCATATATAAATAGTTAAATAACAAATAGATTTTAGCTAGATTTTTAATTGGGGTAAAATGATAAATCTAAATGGTATAAAATTTGCCTCCTTTTTAAATTTAGAATACCTCTCTTGTTTTTGAATCAAGGGCAAGAGTAATTCAATTGTTACAAAATAAAGTTAATTTCACTTTTTCATAGAAGTCATCTCAAATGACCTGAACATGCCTCTTCATTTCTCCTTCAACAAATTAGGGTTGCTATTCTTCTTCCTTAGCCGCTAACTAATCACGCTTACTGTTTTCAGTTCTTCCTCAACCGTCGACGGAAATCACTGCCTAATCAGTTCTTCCTCAGCCGTCGACTGAAACCGAAGCCCGAAGTGTTCTTCCACAAAACTTCAGTTTATAGCTTTGTTTTCTTTGGTTCTTCTTCGCAAGGGATACGTTGCAAGGACCTCTGCCATGCGTCGGAGATGTTTTGATGTTCGATACATATTGGACACCGATACACCAACGTCGACAGTGTGTCGGTGCTTTCCAGTTGAGATGAAAGTCTTTGCTGTTTAGAAACATGAAAATATGGTGAGAGAAATTTGGCTGCTTCATTTTTGACTTGGTCATCCTATTTTTGTTTTCCTCGTATCTTTATAAGGCTTGTTTTTCTAAATTTCAATTTCAAGTATATAAACTATCAAGAAGTCATTTTTTACCCTTTACAATAAGAAATAACAGGTTTGAAATTCCTTTTTCCTTAAATGTATGCTGATGTTTGGGAGTCATCAAGAGGTTCTTTCTATCTTATTATAAATGGTATGTCGATGATTGAACTAGAATCTCTTGGATTTTACTTGATGAAAGAAAAATTTCATGTGACTGCAATTTTCCAAAGCTTTTAACAATTCATCTCCAATACTTAGGTTTGAAATAAAATGTGGAAGTATTCAACTAAAATAATACATATAAACGTATAACTTTCATACAAACATAAAATAAATCTATGAAGTAGCAATTGGTAAAATAATAACTCCTCAAATTAGTATTCACATGGTAAAATTGTAATTTTTTACTAGAAATATAAACAATCTAGTAGTCACTTGTATCATTAATACTGAAAATAACTTATTAGTATCATCAATGAGCATATTTGGAAAATTAACCCATGACTTATAAGCCATGGGCGTACGAAATTTTGTGGGTTGAAATGTATCACATAAGTAAGGTTTATCTTCCTTTTTCCTTAATATTAATTTGCATGGGACCCACTCCCTATATATTTTTAACCAACATTTGTGTAAGACCCGTTATTTAGAAGCTATTGACTTATTTGCTAAACATGTCCAACATATTTAATTATCCTACCATCATCATTATCAATTTCTTCTCATTCTTCGTTAGTTTATCGTCATCCTTGACTTGCAATGGTGCTTTTTCCTTTTCACCTCCTTCCATTTTAAGGTGAAAAAAAGAGAACAAGAAACCCACGAACTGTTCCAATCTAAAAATATACCAAAACGTTAAGGATAGTACCAATGTCTTAAAAGGCATAAATCATAATTGGGTACTGAGGTGATTTTCCTTCGTGAGGTGAGGTGTTAGCATCAATGAATTTTGAAGCGTAAGACTGTAAACCAAAAAATGTCAAATATTGTTGTAATGTAAAATTAGCGCGTTATAAATCATTTACTATCTTCAAAATTCATAATAAAACGATTTAAGACAAACAAAAGAAATATTTAAAGAATAGAATAGTTACTATTACTTTAATTGGTCGGATGATATAGCCCATGTTTGAACCCCATTCTTTAAAAGCTCATTTTCAACTCTACATTCTCCCAATAAAATATTTTTCACCTAAATTTAAAACATTTTCCTACTTTTTAACTACACATTCTTCGTAAATTCATTATTACAAAACTCATGTTCAACCAAAAAAATAGGGTTCAAACATATGTGCGCTATTCTCAACCTTTGAGAAATACAACTTTTTAATGTTCTAGTAGTAGCTAATTCGCAAGGTGGGATAATCATAAAATACATTTTTTGAAGTTTTGGTAATTTAGTTATAGCTAATTCCAAAGTTGGTCCATCTAAATTTGTAACTTTTTTATGGGCCCACCCCTTAAGAAAGTATATGCCTTGCAATCCTTGAGGTGTGTGCCCCTCACTTAACTCTCAACTGAAGCATGCGCCTCCAAAATTGCCAAATAGTCAATGCCTTGAGGCCCTTTTTTTTACTTAAATTTCTTCAAAGCGGCTTAAATCGCGATTTTTTAAGCAATGGCTAGAAAGAAAAGAGAAGGAAAAGGCAAGACAAGCAAGTGTATATTTTAGCGTGTTGATGCTTAGTTTTAAGGTATAAGCCTTGACAATAACACTCAAGGATAAGCTTCGAGGAGTTAAATGAAAGCTTTACATGAGGCACGCCATAAGGCATAAGCCTCAAACAACTTTTTAAAGTGATGGTAGAGTGAAATTCCCATACGTGTATTTGAAATATGGAAATAAATTTCATATATATATCAACCTTACCATATTTTAAGAAAGATGTGTTTCCATGCCTATTAGTAAGATGCTTTCTATCTCCTATCTTGTTATGGTTCCAAACATTTGATCATTTGGTAAAATTCGTTTTTTATCTCTTGTTTCCACCCCAAACAAGTGGTAAAGGCAATTTGGAATATAAATTGCAAAAGTATATATCATTGTTTAAATTAACTATTTGAGGCTTACACCTCAAATCCCACCTCACATGAGGCTTTCATGAAATGTCTTGAATCCCGCCCCCTTAAGTACCATTTGTGAGGCTTATGCCTCAATTTATTGAGGTAAGCCTTAAGATGACTAAGCTGTTTGTCCTGGACATTCTATTACCGACCTTAGCCTTTTGAGCTATTTTGTTTTCTTTTATAGATTTATTTTATGGTTGTTTGCAAGCTAAACTTTTAATTTTGTTAATTTGTTTTATTATGATTTTAAGATGTATGATTTATGATTTATTAAGAGTATATTTTCGTTCTTTTATTTATATTCATTCGAATTATTCATTAGCCTATCCTTGAGACTTATGACTTGCCAGCAAAACATCTTGTTACCCGGAAACTTTTTATACATCGACTTATATGGTTGGTTGATGACAATCTTCATCAGACACCCAAAGATTTGAAGTGCAAGAAACACGAGACAAAGAAAGTAATGTAATACATGAAGTATGTTGGTCTTAGATATCCTTTTCTCTCATGGACTTTAGATGTTATCTGTGTGCATTAATCATTAAAGACTATAACTATGACGGCTCCTATAAGTGAATAAAAAGCTTAGGCCAGGTTTGTATTATATGAATTTATTATTTATAATTGTTTGTTTGATTGATAAATTATTTTTTAGTGTTTTGAGAATGGGGCTGAAAATATTTGATGTTGTGCTTTCAAACTCTTTATTAGGCTTCCGAGAAGGCTTTATTCCTTGTGACGAGATCAATGGCGTTTGTTCTAGGCTTTTGAAGTCTATAGTTTTTTGTTCAGTCAATTATTGTGTGGTTTGTTTTAGAGGATTGCCCTAGTGTTGAACCACTTGATTTAAAAGCTTATATGGTTAGAAAAGGCCATGTATGTCTTTTAAATAGTCTTCAACATAAAGGCATTTTGCTCATATATGGTTTAGTCCCTTTGTCATATTATTTAATAGGTTTATTATATTTACAATGACACAATTGTGGGTCGGTTGGTAAATCAACTAAGAGACATGATTTTGCAGCAGTGGTAACTCTGAAAGCTACAATTTGAGTTCTAGTTGGATAGAGTCGCAATTTATCTTTTGTTGTGATGATTATATGCTTCATTCCATTTATTGTTCCATATTCTGTTGTGTTTCTTTATGCAAGTAGTAACTTATAACAGACATGATGTTTACTTTATTTTATTGTCAATTTGTAGGTTGATATTAACATCCACCAATTTTTTACGGGATATGCTGAAGGTCGGAGAGACAGACGTGCCTGGCCAGAAATGCTGAAATTGAAAGATTGGCCTCCGTCCACTTTATTTGAGAAGCGATTGCCACGGCATGATGCTGAGTTTATCAGTGCCTTGCCTTATAAAGAATATACACACCCCCATTCTGGAATTTTAAATTTGGCGGCAAAAATGATATTGGAGAAGAAAATGCTGAAGCCAGATCTGGGTCCCAAAACATATATAGCATATGGATTTGCTGAAGAGCTTGGACGTGGGGATTCTGTGACGAAGCTTCATTGTGATATGTCAGATGCGGTATGCTTATTAGTGCATATTTAGTTGAATTATGTGCTTTCTATTGTGTCTGGAATTAATTTGTTGAGCACTAGACAGATGCATACAGTTGCCAAAATTACTCTATTGTTTTGAATATATTATATGAGCGATGACACCATGAAAGAGTTATCTCAGATGCTGAAGCCATAATCCTCACAAGTAGTCATCATTAGAAGTTGTAAGCGGTGGCACTTATAAGTAACCCTTGATAGTGAAATATTGAGTGCTTATTAACCCTGACATTAGAATTAACAATTATTGCATAGCTATATGCTATGCATCCTCTTCAGTAGATTAGGTTCCAAGCAGAGGTATTTCATTTAGAGAAAAATGACTCAACAAAACATTATATGAAGTTGAAAGGTGATGGTTCTTTCAATATTCATCATGTTCTCTCATGACCAGTGAAAGGAAATTTTTTACATCTTTTCTCCCTCAATTTCTTACTTTTCCTACTGTTTGTTTATCCCTCTCCTGTTTGAGCCCCATTTTTGGGCCAACATGCATTTTGGAATAGTTTTTTGTTGGAGAATGTGTGGTTAAAAAATAAGGAAAAGTCTTGGGTTTGCGTGTAAAATTATTTTATGGGAGAATGTATGGTTGAAAATGAGTTTTCAAAAAATGAATTTTGGAAAAATGGGGGCCAAACATAGGCTTCTATTTCTCGTATAATTTCTTGGAGTTGTGTGAAATGGTGCAGAAGAAATTGTGCTTAAACTTTCCACTGTTTGATGCAACTTCTGTTTGTATTGCTCTGTAAATGTTCAGTTGCTCTCTTTTTCTTATTTAATGCTAATACATAATCATATTGGCATGAAAGAATGATTTAAAATAATCAATTCTCTTTTATCTTTGTGAACAATAAATTCACAGCTAACCACATCCTGTTACATCTTAAAATGATAAACTCAGATACTTTTATGAAATCACTAAGCCTCCGTTTGGAAAATTTCTAAAGCAATTTATAAAGAGGAATAATAGTGGGTCCCATGAAATGTGTGGATAATAAATGAATAGTAGTTATGAATGTGTAGTTGAAATTACTTTAATGTTTGACTTTGACCGAATGCATAAATCTTTTATAAATTGGTTGCCAAATGGAGGCTAAATAGTCTAAAACAAAACAGAAACTAAATCAAGAGATGAATAAAAAGGAAAAACTTTGTATTGCGTCTTTCAACGAGAAATCAAGTGGAGGAAAGTATCCTAGAAAAGCAACAGTGTTCAAAGAGAAACCCCATCCAGAATATGCTTATCAAAGTTACATTCCAAAACTAGAGATTGGCATGCTAGGTTCTTATATTTTAAACCAAACTGCGTGCCGTATTTGTTCCCCATAAAAGAAATTTAATTTGACTGCACACAACAATTTTGATTTCAAAATTGTGTATTTTATCCACTGATAAGGGAAAGTAGAACTCAATTGAAAAAGGGTTCCCCATTAAGAAACATCTATGCTGAAAATATTTATTTTTCCTTTCCTATTGGGTTAGAATCCCAAACACCTCATATGCCAGGTGAAAGGGGAAATAAGGATATGTATATATTGCATATTTGGGTATGATGATAAGCCATAACCTCATGTAAGCATTCAGATGGTAACATGAAACTTGATATCATAATTGCCAGTGATCTAAGGAATGTTATGCTTCAGCGAACTTATACTTGCACATTTGACAACGAGTAAACTGATTGTTGCTGTTGTTCAACATCTGTCTTTAATTACTACTGATGAAGCTGTGTTCTTAGTTTGCCAATTAATTAGTGCTCTTCTGGTTGTGATTTAGCTAATGTTTTTCCAAGGACATGCTCTTTATAAGATATGAATCACACTGTACAAGTTTGACTTGAAATACACATTTGTTTACTGATCATTTTTTCTCTCTCTCTCTGAGTTATGGATAAGAAACCTGACATGAGCTATCTCAAGATATGGTATTTGTGTTATGAAGATTATTGTTAATTTGCTTTCCATCAGAATTGCTCGAGTTAAGATTCTAGTCTTTGAGATTACTTGCCTGGATATATTCCCCCCATCTAACTCAATAGAACTTGGAGCTGTCTTTGAACCAATGGCATGTGTACTTCGCCACTTGAGGTGCCCCAAGAAGCAATAATAGCCACAGGCCTCAATTTATCAGCTTTATGTTAAAATTGCGAGTGTCCATATGAGATATGCCTCATTGTGATTTACAAGATATATGAGATTATGTGATTATCTGTTTTGCTTCTGATTTATACTGAACTTGTATAGGTAAAAACTGTCTTCTTAATTCTTGAAGTTTTTAATTTATTCAGGTGAATATATTAATGCACACTGCTGATCCGACTCCTACAGCAGATCAACTTACCAAAATTGAGAAATTGAAGAAAAATCATGCTGCCCAAGACTATAAAGAACTTTTTGGTATTGTTAGTACTGATCATAAAGAGGCTGGGGCAACTGTGTCATCATCCGATGAAGGTTGTCGTGCTGCAGATAAGGATGGAATTGAGCATTCTCACCCTATTCGTAACCAGATTAGAAATGTTGATACCGTGCTAAATAACGTTGACAACATAGTGGAAGATACTGACCAGTTGCCTATAAAGAATGAGGATAATAACCTTCCTCAATACATCTCTAAGGAATCAAATGCAGCTTCTGGATTGCTATTGGAAAATCAAAATGATATTGATTTAACAATGGGAACCCGAAACAGCATACAGGGTAGTAGATATGGTACAGGGAGTACATCAAGTGATGAACTGTGTATCAAGTCAAAAGGTTTGTCAACACAAAGTGCAACTACTTCGAAAAATCAACAAATAAAAAATTTGGAGGAAATTGACAGTGGGGTAGGAGAAATTGATTTTCCTTCTGACCTGCATTTCTCAAAGGAGGAGGGTCAGTTTTCTGCTGGCAAAAGTACCTGTTTCAAGTTCTCATCAGCTGTACCAGACATGGGTGAGGGAGGTGCAGTTTGGGACATTTTCCGGCGGCAAGATGTCCCGAAGCTTGAGCAATATTTAAAAAAACACCATAAAGAATTCAGGCATATATATTGTTGTCCGGTAGAGCAGGTATGACAAGTCTTCTATGAGTATGACAAAGTTATAATGATGCTAGACTGCCTTGTTGGAGAAAAATTATTGTTGCCTCTCTTCATATTTGAAAGAAAGTACGGGCTTCTTGACGTTTCTGGTAATGAAGGTTTTTTGGAATAGTTCTGGTTGAAGTTAGTTTTATTCCTAATTTTATATCTGTTTTCTTCTTCATTACTCTTTTTACTTGATCTACCATTAGCTTTGGTATACCTTTTCCCCTCACTTACAGTATTCTCTTTCTTATCTTTTCTTTCAAGTCCTTTGTTGAACGGACACGGACACGGACACGTTGGTTTAAATTCTTAAAATTTTAAATTTGTATATTACATCTTTATTTATTTACTTTTTAATGTAGGACATGGCACATGCTACCTTTGAGCTTTATAAATTTAAAGATTACATGAAAAAATAGGACATGCCATGTGATTTAGTGAGTGATCATCTGTTCGATTAGTGTTGGAGTCCAACACAATATGACACGTGTCGACATGGATATGCTGTCCGGGACTCCTTGTAGAAGTGTCCATGCATCATAGATTGAGTCTTTGCTGTTGCTATTTGTACATGGAGCTTTGATATTCGTCAATATCTATGATTAATTAATTGTATGGTTCACATCCTTGTGTTCATGAAGAGCCACGGGGAGGAATGTGCAACATGCTATCATAGGGAGGAATCATGTATTTCGCTATTCCCTTTGTAACGATGCTGAACCTTTTTCAGAATATCCTGAGTAATGTCTACATTCCTAAGATAAACTCTTTCTCCAGCTTTTCTTTTTCTGAACTGTCCTCATCAGAAATGATTCTCATTTCCCTTTCTTACCAATTCAGAGTCACATCACTTTATGTCACCATCGATGGATTGAAAGGAAGAGCTTATAAAACTCGCATTTTATATTCTACCTAAATGCATTTAATTGGGGGGATTTAGAGATAGACAAAACTTGACATGATTACTGATTGGATTTTGTATGTTAGGTCCATGCTTAAACAACCATCAGTCCATCCCCATTCCAGTGAATATTCTTTCATCCATAAAATGCCTATGAATGATTTATGATCTAAATGGCCCAGATAATAGTTCAAAATAGTTGGTCATTTAATGTTTATACCATGAATGTCAGGCAAAGTGCTTTTATTGCCACTCAAGTTGATATATAACAATGGGCTTGCTTCTTGTATTCTGTATTTAGTCTCGTACAAGTGATTAATATTTTCAGAACCTACAACATATTTCTCTTTCCTTCCCTTTCTTATTGTGTACTTCGAGAAATTTATCTCTGATAAATTATTATTTATTTTACATTATATTTGTTATAAGATACATTTTGGTATGTTGATATTGTTCTTATATTTTATATTTAGGGCCCGTTTGACAAGACTTTTGCTTTTGCCTCATGTAGAAGAACTTTTGGAGGAAGCTAACTTAATTTTTGTTTGAAAACTAATTTATAAAAGAGCTTCCTATTTCGGAAGTGTTTTCAGAGGAAGCCACATTGGATCAGCTTTCTCTAAAAACTCTTCTAACTAGAAGAAGCACTTTCATATAATTAGCCAAACGGGTCGAAAAACAGCTTTTGGGTCTCAAAAGCTCCTTTTGACTCTTCAAAAGCCATGCCAAACGGGGGCCCTTAGTCTCATAGAATAGATGGCAAATATATTTGGAGCCGGCAGCATATTTTTCTTTCTTTTGTTATTATCTGGTGGTGAATTATTATGTAGAGAGAATATTTTTTAATAATATATCTGATATAAGATGAAGCATTTTTGTAGTCCGATATCTATTTTCTTATATTTTGAAAGGATTCTTTAGTTTTTTTCATGCTGAACATTTATAGTTTTCCATGCAAAGAAGCCATTTCGCTGGACGTTATTCTAGAGCTTTTCGTGCCTGCACATTGAACATTCATGAAGTTAACTTTTTCTCCATCTTGTCAATTGATTTTGCGAAACTAATATAAGAGCATTTCCTAGTTCCCAGGAAAAGATACAGTTGTTTGGATGTCAGGATTATTTTGCTGGGAGTGGTTTTTGCCATAAATCTAATATCCTGGGCAGCAGTTTACCTGTTTTATGGCTGTTCGTTTGCTGCCCCGGGGAAAGTTTTTGGTCTTCCTTTCTTGTGGACTCAGAAGTATGATTTTGCAGTAAAAGAACGTATTCAGTCCTCACTACCTTAATTTGCTCGGTTTTCATCTTTTCAAACAAGCTGTATATTTTCTTTTAGTAAAAGAACTTTGGCCTCATTTTCTTTAGAGTATATGCCATGTAATATTCGAATGCTTCAGCTAGACATTAAGTCAGCCTCAGCGACCAAATACTCTGTTAGCCGGAACTTTGAAAAGATGCGCTAACAATACATTTCCTTACCAGATATATTTCAGCATAGCCATCTCCCTCACGCCTGTGGGTCTTTGTTTTCCAAAAGTTTCATTTTCCCTCGTGTCTTATTTTCAAGATCAACGAATTTATTCTGCTTGTAGTAGTAGTTAACTTGTGCTGGCATGAATGAAGTTTCTTCAGATTTGCGGATTCCCTCTGTTTTTAGATGCCACTTGCGTGAAGTGTTCACATGATGCCATCAGCTTATGTTGAGCCACTAGTGTAGCTTTGTATTTTAGTCAAAATTTGGAACTTTTTGTGGTTACTGATAGAGATAAGAAGACTTGTGTGATATTCTGTTTGCATGAAGAAGTATTCTTCAAACTGATTTAGAGTCCTTGTAGTATTTATTTCCCTTTTGGTAACAAAGTCTTGCTGTTGAAATTCATCATCTTATATTCTACCATATTTGTTTTGAGTTATTAGGTTGTACACCCGATCCATGATCAGAGCTTCTACTTGACCTCGTATCATAAAGCGAAGCTTAAGGAGGAATATGGTTTGTTATGCTTTAGTTTGACTGGATTATACCTTCCTATTTAGAAGTTGTTAGTGATACTAACTTGTTTGATATAGGAGTCGAACCTTGGACTTTTGTGCAAAAACTTGGAGAGGCTATCTTCATACCGGCTGGATGTCCTCATCAAGTTAGAAATCTTAAGGTACTTCACATTATGCTCTTTTCAATAGCCTTCACAAATGTTCTCTAAATTTTCACTTCATCTAAGTTGTGTTCCATTCTGTGAACCTCAACGCCAAATAATCTAACTTCTGATGCTCCCTTATGGAAAGCTCCAAAGTCAATGGTAATTTAAAGGAAAAAGACACGATTAAGTGATCAGAATGGTAGACTTATTTATTATTTAATTTTCTTTCTACCTTGATTCTTGGATTTAATATTATTTGATGTCAATGCTACATGAATTTTGAAAGGCTCCTTTTGACATGTTATAACCATTTTACCTGGGGATTGTGGAAGGGTGAAGTGTCAAATAGGATTTATCATTTTTACACACTAAGCCCGTGTTTGAGCCACATTAATTTTTTCATTCTCATTCTTCTATTCATTTTTAACCGCACATTCTTCCATAAAATAATATTTTCCGTCACATCAATAATGTTAAAGTAAAAGAATTAGAAAGCTTAACAATAGTGTTAGCCTGTCCCACTATTTATAATAAGAGTTAGGAAAACCTTAGGAAACCCTAGGTATTACATAAAAGACCTAAATACCCTTTAACAGGTTTAAAGATTGAAAATTTTTGATTAAGTATAAAACTTGAAAA
>CAIGRT010210301.1:0-13681 GCA_903798405.1 Fraxinus platypoda
ATCTATTTTGAAAGTTTAAAATTTGTGGGGGATTGTTGGAAAATAAATAATTAAATTTTCAAATTAATATTTTTAATTTGTTGTTTCTATTTTAATTTTAATTTAATACACACTTAAATTAATAATATTATAGTGTAATATACATTTTAATTGATTTAGTTCTCATAAGTGTGGGGGTTGAATTTGTCCTTACAAAAGGGAGTGATTCATTGTTTGAAACATAATATGAAGACACAACTTGAAAGAATATCATATATACATTTTATATTCTATTACTTTAGCAACTTGATAAAAGCTCGTTCTTTATCTTCCTATGGTTGTGTCCATAAAAAGATAATCGGCTGTGGGTCACATGTGTTTTATTTTGGAGCCGTGTAATGCCGAAAGTACCAATACGAAAGGGGAGGTAACACAACTTTAGGACATTGTCCTTTACGTGACTCCATATGACTTGTACATTATTGTTGAATTATTACGTTTATATTATTGGTGAATTGTATTTATTATTTTATTATGTTAATTGATAATTAATCTACACACAAATCCCCGTTTTCCCCAGCAATAATAATGGTCCGATAATTATATTTTTCACAAAGTCTATTTATGTTAACACTTATTTAATCCTATCATATATTATAATAAAGAAAAAGGAAAACAAAATCTTATAAGATTAAAATGTCGAGTAAATTATTATAATAATACATTATACATAATGGCGTCCAATAATGCCCATGCTTATAATATGTTCATTAAATTTCTTTGGCGGAAATACTTTTGTTAATGGATCTGCTATCATTAAGCGGGTGCTAATATGCTTTATAGATGACACTAACCCTTGTTTGATATTCATTTTTTTTCTCATTCTCGTTCTCATTTTTTTCTCTTGCTTCATTTCAACCACAAATTCTATCAATAAAATAATATTACACATAAACCTAAAAATTCTTCTTACTTTTTAACCATACATTCTTACATCAATCACTATTCAAAAACACATTTTTCTACTAAAATGGGTGTCAAACACCTACTGATAGCCAACGTTGTTGGACTAAATGCCCCCGAGTAATAAAATGGGTGTCAAACAAGGGCACAGCAGAAGAAGATTGTTGTAGAATTATGTAAACAAATTTTTAGTGGACCTCGCAATACTGTCGAGAACTCCTTGTCCTGAAATAAAGTTGTGCAACCATAATCCTTGAATCGTGGCCTCTAACGATGCCATAACTTGGCTTCCATGGTTGATGCAGCAATGACAGATTAATGCTTTGCACTTTTTCATAAGATTGGCCTCTAGCTGAAAGGAACAAGTAGCCAAATGTAAATTTTTTTTTTTATATCAATACATCCATCAAAGACTTGATCTGGATATCCAATTACTTCTAATGGATCATATCTTTTACAAGTAAGCACATGGTATTTTCTCCATTGCAAGTATGTAAGAACCTTCATTGCAGCCTTCCAATGATCCAATCCTAGGTTACTTTGATACCTATCCTACAACTGATACCTAGCCAGGTACAAGTTTGGGCATACAGTAAACTCTCAACATTAGATGCACAAGGAATTCTTTCCATTTGTTTGCTTTCCAATTCATTATGTGGACATTGCATAAGGTTGAATTTATTTTCCTTTGAATTAGAACTACACTAGCTTAACATTTATTCATCTAAAATCTCTCTAAAACTTTGTTTATATATTACCTTTTGAGACAGACCTAATAATCCTTGTGACCTATCTTGAAATATTTCAATTCATCACATAGGTTGCCTCTCCCATGTGCTTCATTTCAAAGTTATTAGAGAGAAATTTCTTAGTTTCATGTAACAAAACAAGATAATTAGCAGCAAGCGAAATGTCAACAAGCAAAAGCAAAATTATAAAGTTTCTCTTACCAACTTTCATATATATACACTGATCACATTATTTTTCTTAAAAGCGAAGGAAGTTATTGTATCATTAAACTTAAGATACCATTGTCGAAAAGCTTGTGTAAGTCTATAGATTGACTTTTTAGTTTACACATCATATTTTCATTTTTCTTAACTAAAAATACCTTTAGGTTGGTTTATATAAACTTCTTCCTCTAAATTCCCATTAAGAAAGGTGGCTTTCACGTCTATTTTTAGTAACTCTAGATAATAATGAGCTACTAATGTCGGAATGGTTCTAAGAGAGTTATTTTTAGAAATCGGTGAAAAAGTCTCATTTTAATCAATTTAACAACCTTCTTACAACCTTTGGGCAATTCAACAAGGTCCCGAACTTGAATATGATCCATCAATTTTAGCTTATCTTCCCTGGCATCAACCCATTTACAAGAATCAACACTTTCAATAGCTTGATTAAATGAAAATAGATCATGCGTAATTCCTAAGTCGACTTTAGATTCTTGCAGATAAAACACATATTTCATGGGATTCACAACTTTTCAACCACATATTTTATCAATTTTATCAAAATCTACTAAAAATATGATTTTAATCTCCACCAAATATGGGCTAAATGTTATTACTTGTCTTTCTTTTATTGTGGGTTTATTAAGGATATTTTCATTAATGAGTGTTTGATAGAGTTCCTGACATGGTGTTTTCAATAACTTAATTTCATATTAGCCCCTGTTTGTGGCCATTCTTTAAAAAGAAAAAAAGTTTTGAAAAGTCTTTTAAGAGAATGTGTGGTTAAAAAGTAAGGAAATTTTTTTCGATTTACGTGTAGAATATTTTATTGTATGAATATATGATTAAAAATGATTCTGTAGAAAAAATAACTTGAAAAGAATGGGAATCAAACATGGACTTAATATGAAAAAATGTAGGGGATACGGGGTCCTAGTGCTTTATCAATTAATTGAATAATCATAAACACTTTCTACCACTTAAATAGATTAGTTAGATAATTAGATTAGTTTTAGGTTGTTAATATAAATCCATCTCATCTATCTAATGGTATGTTTATATTCGATTAGAGTTAGATTAACTGAAAACTAAATTAAAAATTTATTTTGTGTGGGATCGATATTTGAACTCTTATGTCAACTTTATTACTTGTTCACGATCTTGTACTTGCGAGATATAAAAATCGACAAGGTTTTCCATCGTTGCCGGGGATAGGTTGTTAATTTCAACAAGTTTTTGACACTTTTAAATGGATTAGTTGTTAAATTCAAGAACAAGTTTTTTGGGTCATTGCCGATGATATGTTGTTAAATTCAACAATAAGTTTTTGGTACCGTTGAAGAAAATTAGTTGTTAAGTTTAAGAACAGTGATACACGACAAAGTGTTCAAAGAGACAGTCGGGTCTAGAGTGAGAAAAATTATGACGAGAGAAACTCGAAGAAACGATATGTACGTGTGCAATGTATGTTGAGCATTCTAGTTTTAGGTAGGTAGATGTTGTGAGAGTGACAAATTATTGTATTGTGAGGTTTTCTTAGATAAAAAGTCTTCTCCTATAATTGTTGGTGATTTGTCAAACTCAAGTTTAATTTGTGCTTTTATCTTTTTAGCTCATTTTCCTACTTTTTCATTTTCACTACTGTGGGCTCATGTGGTCCTCTAATACTTACTGGGCCGATTTCTATTGTGACTTATTATTTGGGCCTTAGTTACCTAGGTGTCACTCACCTATTGGCAACTTGGCATTTACCCGGATTGTGTTAGTTTGATTTAATTGTGACCCTTGATGAAGATCAATGGCTGGGATTAAACTTGGCTTGATATTTTCTTTATACTCACGTGGATTCACTATTTTTGAGACTTCTTCCTTCTTCGAGAATACTCTCTTAGACTGTCGTTCTATGGTTTCTTTATTCTGTTGATTTATCCATGTTATGATTGGGCTAGCTGGATTATGGTGAATACTGATTTCAATATATATGTTATTGTATGCTGGAGAGTTTAGTTTATGCTGAATCTGTTGGTTGTTGAATTCGGTTATTGCATATGGAAATTGTCATTGGATGATTGAGCCTTATGAACTCTGTTATTGCTAGCCTATGTTGATGTCTGTATATTGCTTTATTCCCCAACAACTACGTTAAGTGTGATTTTTTCTCAACAAGATGAAGAAACATCATTGATAAGTCTAAGGATAAAAACAGGTCTAAATTAACTCTAAGGAAAAGGTAAGAAACGCTACTTATGTGGAAAGACATGGAACATCATAAAAGATTGTTTTAAAAGAATTATTAAGTTGAAAAATAATCAAAGGGTAGAAGGAGAAGCTGCGGTTGCAAAAAATGGCGAAGTGTATGCGGCTCTAATAATCGAAAATAGTCAAGAAGTATATTTTACATGTGCCATATTAAGGGATGGTTTACTGAGTTTCTTGGAATAAATGGTGGCCAAGTTGTAGTAGGAAACATTTTTGCTGCAGAATTAAAGCAACTGGTTAATTGGACTTAAAAATTGTAGTATAATTTTGGAGAAATCATATATCTCCCTAATTTAAAATGAAATTTATTTTCTTTATGGATCTTGGATCATTAAGAATATGATGTGAATATTTGACAAGGTTTTACTAAAGTTTTGAAGAATTATTATAGAAATTATAAAAGCTTTAAGATAAATGGTATTTATATTCTACATGCATGGCCCTTAGAGGGCAGGAAAATAGCTGCAATAGCAACTCAACCCGATAAATCTGGGATAGCACAAGAGATTAGGCCATATCAGTATTAAAGTTTAAAACTGCTTATGAAGGAAGGTCTATTTGGATTAAATAAAATTGAAAATTGTCTTTTGCGAACAATATTTTAGAAAATTCACAAACATGTTCCCATTTTAGAGTATGTACATTTTGATCTTTGGGAACCAGCAACAATAAGTTGTTAAAATGGATAATGTTGCTCTCCCTTATCAGCATCAGCTCATCCTCCTTATCAACTCAGCAATGTCGTCTCAGTTATCAGCTAGAACATAAGGCAGCACACTTATCAAGCCAGGTGTCCTGCCAGCTCGTGTATTGCACATGGTTAGGTAGAATAATATTCTTTTTGTTGGATAGTTTGTTAGGAGGACCCTTTACTCTTTTACCCCTTTGTTCATTCTATATATTTTGCCTCTTGTATTGGTGTTTATTTTAGAAATGAATTACTGATTCAATCCGTAATATAGCAGTCTTCTTCATCTCCATGTTAATCTCATTATCTTACATGGTATCAGAGCATGACTACCATTGCCAGAAATAACTCTGCTGGTAGTGAAAATGCAGCTCCAGTTCCTTTCCCTACTGCTGAATTCTCTGAGCAATACAAGTTAGAAAACTCAGACAACCCTGGAGCCATTTTGGTCACTGAATTGTTAACCACATATAATTATCCCACATGGTCAAGAGCACTCCGACGACTCAGAGCAAAGAACAAGCTAAGATTTATCAATGGAACTTTGCTCAAACATGAACCAACCAGTGACTCTTTTGATCCATGGGAAAGATGCAATGACATGGTCGTTTCCTGGATCCAAAATGTTATATCCCCTTCATTCAGATCCAGTGTTGCCTTCATGGATGAGGCGAATGAAATCTGGACAGAACTTAAGGATCGTTTCTCCCAGCAAAATGGACCCAGAATATACGAACTAAAAAAGGCGTTAGCTGATCTGGAGCAGGAGAATGACCCTGTGAGTGTTTACTATGGTAAGCTGAAAACAATCTGGGATAAACTCTCTGTCTATGACCCTATCCCAGAATGCAGCTGTGGCCAATTGAAGGTGCTAGTTGATAGACATCAACGCGACTGTGTGATAAAATTTCTGATGGGCCTGAATGAAGCTTATGACAACACCAGAGCACAAGTCATGATGCTTGACCCACTCCCACCTGTTAACAAGGTATTTTCTTACATACAACAGCAGGAGAGGTAAAGACAACTTACCTCTACTACTGTTAACAATGAAACTATTGCTATGGCTGCCAGAAAGTTCTGACAGTAGATCACTCAACTATGGAAAGCATAATGCAGCAAGTAAAAGGGACAAATCATATTGTACCTTTTGTAAAATACCTGGGCACACCTTAGACAAATGTTTTAAAGCAGGGAATACTGAAGCTCCTATGTGTACGCATTGCAACATGATTGGACACACCATGGAGAAATGTTTTAAACTAAATGGTTATCCCCCAAACCATAAACTATACAAAGGACAGAGAAGAGAAGGGACTTTTGCAAACCGGACAAGTGTGCTGCTGGAGGAAAGTGAGAAGCCAATTCCTTAACCAATGGACAATATGAGGAATTCCTTGCCTTGATTCGACCCAAGGATAATGCACAACCCATTCACTCTGTCAATCATGTGCAAACTATTGACCATTCGAAAACTAAACCATCATCTGATTTATCTAGTAAGGTTATTTGTCTATCTGCTCAACCCACTGGTGAAACTGTCCCAGCTATACACCCTGGTGAAGTAAAACAGATTCACTAACCTTGAATGATGTATTATGTGTTCCTAACTTCCGTTTCAATCTATTATCTGTTAGGAAATTAACACAACAAATGACATGCTGCCTTATTTTTTTGTCTAACACTTGCTACCTGCATGACCTTTTATCTTGGAGGACGATTGGGAAGGGTGAACCATGGTGTGGCTTATATCGACTAACTCTCCACAAAGTTCCACCTACAGCCCTAATGACCACCCTATCAGCACTTAACCTTAGACAATCTTTTGCTGCAACTTCTGTTTCTGTTCTTAATTCGGATGTTCAGCCACCCCTGTGGCACTTTCATTTACGACACATATCAGATGCTAGAATGAAGCTTATTTCAGATAAATGTGTTGTTTCTCATTACAAGAAAGGTAGCAGAATTCCATGTTTTATCTGTCCATTAGCCAAGAAATACAGAAATCCTTTTCCAATAAGCACACATAAGACTAAACAGATCTTCGAACTTATCCATTGTGACATATGGGGTCCTTGCCCCACTAGTGCACATAATGGCTCTAAGTATTTTCTTTCCATTGTGGATGACTTTTCACGAGCCGTTTGGGTGTATATGCTAAGAAGAAAATCTGATGTAAACCATTCTATAAAGGCATTTATTCAAATGATAGAAAATCAGTTCCAAACCTCAGTTAAAATTTTGAGAAGCGACAATGGACCTGAGTTTAAATTGACTAAAAGGAATCATTCACCAGAAAAGTTGTGTTGAAACCCCTCAACAAAATGATATTATTGAGAGAAAACATCAACATCTAATGAATGTTGTAAGAGCTCTAAAATACCAGTCAGGACTGCCTTTATTTTACTGGAACGAATTCATCATCACAGCCACCTACCTGATAAACAAAACACCTACACCACTGCTACAGAACAAAACACCATTTGAAGTATTATTCCAGTCTTCACCTACATATTCTCACCTTCGAATTTTTGGGTGCCTTTGTTAGACCTCCACATTAACACATGGGAGAAGAAAGTTTGACCCTAGAAGACGCCAATGTATCTTCTTAGGATACCCTTTTGGAGTTAAGGGATACAAAGTAATGGATATACAGACCAAAAATATCTTTATATCTAGGGATGTTACATTCCATGAGACCTATTTCCCTTACAAACAAACTGCAAGACCTGTTGATGAGGCTGAATTTGTCTTCACTAAACCACTTCCAGAAATCACCAACTATATCCCTGAAGCAATGCCAGATGATGACCCCCATTCACGTAGAACACCTAATCAAGACACATCTGATGATCCTGCATTTGATGAAACACCTCACACTCCTGATGAAAATCCTCAAACATCACATCTTACACCACCTATTGTTCAAAAATCCACCAGAGTTAAAAGAGCTCCTCAGTACCTACAAGACTTCCATTGCCATTAGTCCACATCAGTTCATCCAAACCAATCTCCTGTCAAGGCAAAGATCCTGAACTTTACAGGTAAAGTTTTTTCTCCTTTCTGAAACTATTTCTTATCATAAATTGTCATCTAAGTTCAAAGCATTCTCTACTTCTATTTGCACACACACTGAACCTAACACTTACCATCAAACAATGAATGATCCAAACTGGTGCAAGGCAATGAATTCTGAAATAGAGGCTCTTGAGTTAAATGAAACATGGATTCTTATTGAACTTCCACCAGACAAGGCAGCAATTGGGTGCAAATGGGTATATAAACTAAAGTATAACTCGGATGGAAGTATTGAAAGGCACAAGGCAAGGATCGTGGCCAATGGATATACGCAAAGGGAAGGAATAGATTATGGTGAGACCTTCTCACCTGTTGCAAAGCTGGTAACGGTTCGATGCTTACTAGCCATAGCAGCAATTCGGAACTGGCACCTAAGGCAATTTGATGTGAGTAATGCCTTCCTACATGGAGTATTGAATGAAGAGGTTTATATGCAAAGACCTCCTGGATATACTAAGGGAAATCCTAATCAAGTTTGCAAGCTACTAAAGAGCATATATAGCTTGAAACAAGTCTCGAGACAGTGGTATTCTACCCTTTCTGCAGCTCTTATACAATTTGGCTTCACTCAATCTAAGGCTGACTATAGTCTCTTCACTATGGTAACAAACCAATCCTTTATGGCTTTGCTTGTATATGTAGATGACATAGTTATAGCGAGCTCGAATCTGGAACAAATAGACACAGTTCAAACATTTCTTAACAGCAAGTTCAAAATTAAAGCATTGGGTGATCTAAAGTACTTCCTCGGCCTTGAAGTTGCAAGATCAAGCAAGGAGATTGTCATTTCACAACGAAAATATACCTTGGACTTGCTGGCTGATGTAGGATGACTTGGGGCCAAGCCAGTTAAGATGCATATGGATCAGAATCTGAGGTTAGGAAGAGACACTGGAAAGCCACTGCCAGATCCCACCATTTATAGAAAATTGATTGGAAAATTGATGTATTTATCATTAACCAAACCTGATATATGTTATGCAATCCAGAATCTCAGTCAATACATGGAAACTCCTTCCTTCACACATCTGGCCACAGCTTATAAGGTAATCAGATACCTTAATTTAGCACCAGGACAAGGACTCGTGTTTTCATCTTCATCCTCACTGACTCTTCAAGCATTCTATGACTCTGATTGGGCGACTTGCCCTGACTCGCGAAGACCAGTTATAGGGTATTGTATCTTCCTTGGAGAATCATTAATCTCTTGGAAATCCAAGAAGCAAATTGTGGTGTCTCGTTCGTCTGCTGAATCGGAATATAGATCAATGGCCAACACTTGTTGTGAGATTACCTGGCTGAAGTACATTTTAAAGGACCTCCAAGTTTGTCATCCTCAACCTGTCACCTTATACTGTGACAACCAAGCAGCGTTGCACATTGCTTCCAACCCCGTGTTTCATGAAAGAACTAAACATATCGAATTGGACTGCCACCTGATCAGAGATCAAATTGAAGCTGGACACATTTCCACATCATATGTCAATACTCAATCACAACTTGCAGACATGTTTACTAAGACACTCTCTTCTATCACTTTAAAGACTCACCTATCCAATATGGGAATAGAAAACATATATTCTCCATCTTGAAGGGGGCTGTTAAAATGGATAATGTTACTCTCCCTTATCAGCATCAGCTCATCTCCCTTATCAGCTCATCCTCCTTATCAACTCAGCAATGCCGTCTCAGTTATCAGCTAGAACATAAGGCAGCACACTTATCAAGCCAGGTGTCCTGCCAGCTCGTGTATTGCACATGGTTAGGTAGAATAATATTCTTTTTGTTGGATAGTTTGTTAGGAGGACTCTTTACTCTTTTACCCCTTTGTTCATTCTATATATTTTGCCTCTTGTATTGATGTTTATTTAAGAAATGAATTACTGATTCAATCCGTAATATATCAGTCTTCTTCATCTCCATATTAATCTCATTATCTTACATAAGTACTTCTAGTGGTTTTAAATATTTCTTGTTTATTGTTTCTTCAGAAAAATATGGATTTTCCTTTGAAAAATAAGTGCCACTATAGTGTAGTTAAAAATTAGATTTTTAGTAGATTTAGAAAAATGTTGATAAAATATGTGGTTGAAAAGTTGTAAATTCCACGAAATATGTTGTTAAAATTAATTATTGACTTTAATTTAAATTAAATCTTAATTTTAATCCCAACCAAATAGGGATTAAATATGACTAAATATGATTATTTCTTGAATTTTGAGCAGTAAAAGGTCATTTCATTGCTTTAAATGTCCCACATGAATCTATTAAAATAACAACCTATTTGGTTCATAGGTTCCCTTTCATTGCTTTAAATTTTAGAGTGCTTTAATAATGTTAGGATTGACTGAAACTAAATTTTTTTTGAATGAATTCACGTAACAAGAAATCAGTTTAGGAGGGTATGTTCATGACATTCACGATAAACAGTGTACGACTCTAGATGAAATAAAAAATTCTAGATGTCTCACCTTAAAATGGTCCGCTAGATCTTTGTATTTTCTGTTACCAAATAGAAATCGACGCTTACCTTAAAAAATATAAACTGATCGAATCATGATTGAAATTAGCAAATAATACATATCCACCAATGAAAAATTAAAAAAATACTTAACAAATACGATTCTAAATAACTTTGACGATCAATCTTTCCAAACAATTGAAAACTTGATCGAAATACACAATCAATAATAATAATAATAATACTATAGTCTATATGTTGTGGTCTCAAATACTATTTGGTGTGGTCATCAATCTTCTATTTCATTACATTTCATAATAAGGAATGTCATCCGAAGTGAGAAAAATCAATTAAGAATTTTGAGAGTCAAAGAAATTAGATTTAATTCATGTCCATATTTGGTTCAGTTTCAATAATATACCCATATATAGTTTAATTTATAAATAAATAAGTTTTAATGAATATTATTTTTATTGTAAAGATCAAATCTAGAGCAAGGTATTTATTTTTATCATAATATCTATTTCATGGTAAAAATAAGTAATTTTTTTCTTACAAGTATGAGTAAGTAATAAATGAAAACATATATAAAAATAAAAAAATTAATTACTTTTAAACTTAGTAAAACATGTAATTAATTTTTAGATATGATCAATGCAAATTACCTGTAATAAAATTTACTTTATAATTATAAATAAATTTAGTCAAACATGTATTAAATAAACACGTTTCATGAATGTCATGAAAATAGTATTTAATAAATTTAGTGTCTTTAATAAAATTTGAATAATTGAGCATTGGGTTGGGATGTTCATATGTAAACCCTAACCGGAAGTTCCAACATCAAACCACAACAAAATATTACATGTTGTGTGTTGGGATGGGATGTTTTCACCGTGTCAATGTTCCAACGTATGTTTTATCTCTTTGTGTTTTAATTACATGTTTCATCTATGTCTACCACCAAATATTACGTGTTGTACACGTGTAAACATCTTAGACAAAAAAAAAACACATTATTATAGTCATGAAATAGACTCATCTTTCGTTTTTAATTGTTATTTGAATATGCATGACCCCAATGTTGTATTTCATAAATTCTAACTATGTATCGACATCCATTAGATTATGTAAAAAATAGTTCAAGATAATTTGCTGCTACGTCTATTCAATTTCTAAGTTAAAATGTTTACTATTGTGTGATGTCTATTAATCGTCTAAATATACGCATTCACGTAATTTGTGTGAAATTAGTTCCAAGACTTGTTCGGGTATAATTTACATGTGTGGTACATTATTAATTTTAACGGACTTTACGAGGGGACACGGATGCTAGAAGAAAACAGTCCTAAGCATTCAGATTTACATATTGAACCACATTCAAAGAATTTGAAATCAGTGTTTTCACAAATTAGTATCAAGAACACGGTAAGATTACCAAACCTTGAATATTTCAAAAAATAAGAAAGAAATATTACAAAGAAAAATAAAAATAAGGAATTCAGTCGAAGGGAATCCTTCATACCATCTTCACCATTCTTCTCAAGACAAATTTCATTAGATTATTTGAATTAGTTCAAGTTTTGGGGATTCAATTAATGAAGCGTAATATTTGGTGATGTCTTGTGTCTGATTAGCTAGTTGGTAAGGATGGCTCATTTTCTTCTCCATTCGCAGCTCGTAGGGCTCACATTCGATGATGGACAAGGAGCAGCTGATAGTCAAACCGTACCTACCTCTATAATGTGTTCTAAGGGGGATTGGGATTTTTCGGTCAAGAGTGTCATCAGTGGGATAAGGAGTTGATAGAGCTTTCTCTCTAGTTGAAAAAACTTCTTATCCACAAACTGTTCCTAGTGTGGTATGCCACCCTCGAATATGAATAAGTATTGGTGTAACAATAAATAAAGTCGCAAAGGTGTGCCCTTTTTCTTTGGTTGGATTATCATTGTCTTTGGTGTACCCCCTTGGGGTTAGTGGGTTGGGACAAAGACTCGATAAAAATCATGTCTGTATGTATTATTTTCATCAGCCATTTGCTCGATCATTCATTTAATGAGCTATTTTTAAAAATTGGAGTAGTTTTTCGCTATATGAGCGTCAAAGTTCAACAACCCAAATATGCCTACTCGAGCTGAAAGCTCGTTTATTTTATTCATTTTGCCACTATATTTGAATGAAATTCAAAGCCTACTCTTGCATCTTCCATTCGTGCATCAGCTGCTTCCTTATCTTTCTAGTTGCTTTCTTCCAAAGCAGCATTGACTATGATGTAGTATAGGGAATAATAACAACTAAAAGAAGAGAAAGATCCATAGTGAGAATGAGAACCACTATGTAGCCATGGAGACTCAAGTCAAAGTAATAGGAATAGCACTATACGGATTGCTGACACTTCTTGCTTAACCAAATCACAATAAACTATAAATATTAGGAGTCACATGGGATTTATCTAACTAAAGACAAGCTAACGAGAGGGAAAGGCCTTGAAGCTAGGTCGTAGTCAGCATCTTAGGACGGACCCAACATAATCTCTAGTATATGGGCGACGACTCTAAGCTTCGTTATACACACACACACACACATACACACACACACACACACACACAAAACACATACACACTAACAAATATTTAAATATGTTCCCCCTTAAATGTAGGAGTTGGTTACAACCTGTTTTCAAACAAAACATGTCTCTCAATTTGAACCTATTGTGGCCATCGATCCAACCAGAAAAGCAATAGTAATTTTTTCAATCCCAAGATTCTCGATCCCCACTGCCAAAAATTGGCTCAACCAAGATCTGGTGATTATTGATGTAACAGATTGGTAATCTTTAGCACTCAAGAGTAGATACTTTCACAGCAATGATCATAGACGCAGAGGATTATCGAGGTAAAGAATTGAGCTTGTTCATCATTCTGGAGTACTTTTTCAGGTTTAACGTCACAACTGGTAAAGGAAAATTTTTATTGTAACTTCTAGCGTAATTTGGAGCGTAGAAACCATTGTATACTTCTAGGGTTTGATTCAAAACTTGTTGATTTCTAGGGCTGTCCGTGGGTCGGTTCGGTTCGGTTCTGAAGAGAACCGAATCGAGCCAAAACTTTCGGGTATTTAATAAATGGACCCGTCGGGTCCAAATATAATTATGGAACCGTTCGGGTTTCAGAACCGAACCGAACCGACCCAAAACTTTCGGGTATTTAATAAATGGACCCGTCGGGTCCAAATATAATTATGGAACCGTTCGGGTTCGGTTCGATTCGGTTCGGTTCGGTTCCATACCATAATTAAATT
>CAIGRT010210302.1:0-11408 GCA_903798405.1 Fraxinus platypoda
CAACATACTAAGGGAGTGTTTGACACCCATTTTAATGGGTTGAAAATTTTTGGAATAGTGATTGATGGGAGAATGTGTGGTGGAAAAGTGATGAAAAGTTTTAGATTTGTGTGTAATATTATTTTATTTGAAAAATGTGTGGTTGAAATGAAGAATGAGAAATTAACGGGTGTCAAACGGGGGCTTAGTTATTTACTTATTTCTTCAAATAATATATTTATTATGTAAATATCTAACACTATATATTTTGTTTATCTTTGTAAATTTTTTTTTTTTGAAAAGTAAAAATATAATTTAAGGCTGACTCTAGTCTCCATCCTATCGCGCGACCAAAAAAAAAAAAACTTAAACAAATAACTGATTTTTTATTATTAAACTTTGGAGTCGGAAAGGTTACATTTTTTTTTTAAAAATAACATTTACCCTACCTCAAAATAAATATTTAATTTATTTTCAACTTTCACAAATAAGAAAATTATTTTACCTGTCGGTGAATTTACATAAAAAGTAAACAAAACAAGTTTGGTACTTATAAACGAAATATTGCTTATTTTCATAGTAAATAAGTGATATTGTAAAAATAATTATCTTACTCATTTTTCTCCACTTTGATTGATAAAATCATTCAACCTTGCTAATTTAACAATATTCAAAACTACTAAAAATCTTAAAATCAGTTAAATAATAAGAAAGTATAAAACTGAATAAATATTAAATGTCAAATAATTTATGTTCTAATTCATTCAAATAGAAAAAAAAAAATATATTAAATAATGGATTGCTAAAAATTTATTAAAGAACTTAGTAATTTGGAACTAAAATTAACTTTGTATACAAAATAACAATTTATTAATAATTAATATTAAGTATTACTTATTCTATTTATATAACTGAATACTATGTAATCTTAAAAACACTTATTAAATTACCTAATATATTCAGATACTCAATAATTATTCTAACTATTTAGCAAATAAAATATTTAATCCTGCAAATATCAAAATATTTATTAACAACAATAAAAATATAATCAATAATTAGTACTGTAAAAAAATAAAATTCAAAAATTAAAATTATGCAGTTTAAATATTAAAGTGAACATTTTTAACAAATTAAATAAAAAAAATTCTCTCTTTTGATTATTTTCTTTCATTTTTGAGGGCTGCCAGCATAATTTTGAAATTCCGGGGACTGAATTTGAATTCAAAAGAATAATAGAACGTGGATTAATAAGTGGACAGATAATGCCAATAACCGCTCCAAACCGTCACTACACCCCACCCCCACACGGATAACATTTAAAATAGAGAAAAGAAAGACAACATCTCCAGAGAGAAAAATCTACTGAAAATTTCTCAAAACACGAGATTTTTGCATGCATATAGTATATATATGCGTAAGTGTGTGTGGTGGAGAGTGAATTGATGTTGATAGAGAATGGATGGGAGGAAGAGAATGTTATGTGATGATATGGGGATGATAAAGAAAGGGCCATGGAAAGCAGAAGAAGATGAGGTTTTGATAAACCATGTTAACAAATATGGCCCTAGAGACTGGAGCTCCATTCGATCCAAAGGTCTCTTGCAACGTACCGGCAAGTCGTGCCGTCTCCGTTGGGTTAACAAACTCCGACCCAACTTGAAAAAGTATGCAAATAATGCCCCTCCATTTTCGTCAACCTCATCATCAGTTATATATATATGTGCATATGCTCTGCGTGTGAGTTAAATGTGTCTGAACCCTGTTCGTTTTATGTTAGGCTTACTCTCACACTCTGTGTGCGTAGAAATTAACCCTTCTTTGTCTATGATTTATCACTGTTAAATCAATTAAGAATGGTTTTTCAGATATTCCACAGAAAATTATTGATATGGTTCTTCTCTCTTACTTTTTATTCTATACGTGAACAAAAAACTGGCCTTACTTTTTCATGTTTCCTTCTTGTTTTATTCGTGTAGTGGGGTGAAGTTTTCGGCAGACGAGGAGAGAACAGTGATAGATCTTCAAGCACAATTTGGTAACAAATGGGCTAAAATAGCCACATATCTGTCAGGAAGAACAGACAATGATGTTAAGAATTTTTGGAGTAGCAGACAGAAGAGGCTGGCAAGGATTCTGCAGACATCTGCACCACCATGCAGCAGCAAGTCTAGGAAGAACAAGGAAATCCAAGTCCCTCTTCTTGATGGTGTTCCCTCTTTGGAGGTAAGCAAAATTTCATCGAGCCCTTGTCTGGCATCAATTCTCACCAAATTTTTAGAATGTTTTAACCGTTATACAGTTATATGACAGCCACACCTTTTGATCAGATTTTGCAGAATTACATTTACACCCTTTTGACATTTAATACACTAATTTTGAAAGAAGGACATTTATGGTAATTTAACTAATTTTGAATCAAAATATTACAGCTGGAAAGGACTCACCTACTTTCCAACGGTCCAAATTTTCCTTAAAATATGGTGAGAATCGGCGCTAGACCAGGGCTCATTCTCATCAATCTTTGTTTGATTCTTTGTAAGACAGGTCAATATGACATCCTATTTTTCCTTGAGGAATTTTTTATTTTTACATTTCGACCCCCCAAACTCTAGTAAAAGAATGGTTCTTTGGGGTCTTTCTATGTATGTGAACAAGGCTCTTCTCTTCATGGTGTTCCCTCCGTGGAGATAAAAAGTTTATTCATTCTCAGCAGTTTTTATCTGACTAGTTTGTAGTCATTTAGAACCAGGTTTTTCAGGAAATCCTATTTCTCCAACGGAATTTCTGTTTTAACTTGTGGTAAAATTTTTGTTCCAGAACACGTTTTTCAACTCTTAAGAACCTAAGAATGTGCATTCTACTAATAATCCTCTGGTGAAGTTTATGGGGCAATGAGTTTATCCACTGTCCAAGTCTTTTTTGAATATTGCATATTGCTGAGAATGATGTTAATGTGTTCCGATTGGCAAATAACCCAAGGTCGCTTCAACATTGTCCCTGATTTCATTCCTTAGCAAAGAGCACGAATTTGATAATAATGGGTGGATTAAGAAAAGTCATTTGGCTTATCAACCACTGGTTTTTACAACAATACCATTTTGAAGTCGAGGGCCTATGTTTATGGAGACTGTTAGAGCTGATTTTCTTACAAACGAGGCAGAATTGAAGTATAGTGTTGAGCAAGTGATATAACCATTGAGATCTGTGGCAGCAAACTCAATGGAGTCAGTTATCATGCTATTGTGACAAAATGTGCTAAATGCGCTCAATAGGGTGAAAATTCTTCCAAGTTCCCACCTACAACCCATGTAACAAGTGTCGAATAAGTAGTAGTTTATAAGGATTAACGTAGTTTAATTCCCGGTTCTCCTCTGGCTCTGGCTGCTTAGACTCTTACACAAGTCATAAAGTTCTTGGGTTATCGAAATTATCTGATTGTTTTCAATCTCAGGCACCAGAATTCAGCATGTCGACAGAGGAAGAATCAATAATCAAGTCACAGTCTTGCTCATCATCATACATTGATGATTCTGAGACAATCAAAATGGTGCCTTTACAAAGGTTAATGTATCCCAGTTCACTCAATTTTGAACAGAGCCCACTTCAACTTGAGTTCACTCCAGCCATTGACAAGAAATTATATGAACAGCAATTACAACTCCCCTTTCCTCAGATTCCACTACTCCAGCCAGATTATTCTTTACCCCTAGAAAACCAAGACTTCGTCACTAGAATCGGAGATCCTAATTTTTATGATGTCTTTGGTCAAGGCAGTGGTTCTGAACTGGGCACTGGACAACTTCCTATCTTGCCATCGTGTTTTGGACCAGATGGAGGCTCTCAAACTGCATGTCAAGGAGAAAATCAAAACAATGTAACCCCGGACAGCTTCATCGATGACTTCCCTCCCATGGACATATTTGATCACCTGGATCCACTTCCAAGTCCATCACAGTGGTGATGAGTCAATCTTGAGTACTACTTCAGTAGTTAGATTCTCGACTTTATATTTAAAAAGTACACTGACATTATCAGTTTGTTGTCTCTATTTCTGTTGTACCAAGACACCATTCTAACAGGTAGTGCCTCATGGAATGAGGCTTGTTTAACAGCTACACGTAGAGATGTTTTCTAAGACATTTTTCTTTCATAAAGATAATGCTTTTCCTTCACTTGAATTCGGTTCATTACATTCATAAAAGGTATACTATGTTTCATAGGCTGGGAAAAGAAGTTAAAATCTTATTCACCTGTGTACCAAACATTCACTTATTGTTTCCTAAGAAGTTAGAAAATGGGACACAAAATGACGACAGAACATTCTCATACTAAAAATTATATCCAATAGTACAAAGGTTTCCATTCTTTTCTAGAAAATATCTCGAAGTTTAAACTTACTTTCACGACAGTCGCTGAGCATTCTAGTACTTTGTCAATGACAATGATAAACCTCCAAATCAGCATTTATTTTCATCAGAGAACCAACTAAAGCTGCAAATCAAGAACAATATCTGCAGTCTAATACAAAAAATAATGATTGAGGGGTACATCAATTTAGTTTGTCTAAAGGATCATTAGATTCTGTATTGCGCTGGGTATAAGTGATGCCGACTTGACCTTCGTGTGAACCCACAAAGTCTCCAGCAGTAAAAGACTGATGTTCACTGAAAAAGATGGGTCTTTTTGAGTGTGAATATCCACAATAAGCAACATCACATACCATATCGGCCTCTTGCACGAATCTAGAGACTACAGATCCAACTCCTTCTCCTGGAAAAGCAAACATGACGATAAAGAACAATGATATGGCCATTTTTCACACACAGGCTGACTTATTCCAACACAAAAAAAAATAAAATAAAAAATGAATGTACTCTTTAGCATAACTTGAAGATGGATTATAACAATGTGCATCCTCCATGACAAGACATGATAAAAAAAATTATACTGAAACTATGGAAAAAGAACTGTAATTAGCTGTATTTCCATTCATAGAATGCGTCCAGATTCATAGAATCAGGTTGTGTTTAGCTATAGAATAGAAAGATTTATGGGGGTTGTATAGCTGTAGATTAGATTGCTTAATTCTTTCCCTTTATAATTGTATAGTATATCACACATGTTTGAACCTTGTAAACATTGACAAACCAATGAAGTTAGAAATTATTTCTCCTCTTTTCTTTCTTCCTATATGGTACCAAAGCCCATTTAGCTTCAACAAACAATTCGATTCGATTAAGACTCAAGCAAGCACATAGATTATCTGCTCAAACGAGCCACTATCTTGCAGGAGTAGGTTAAAGAATGAATCTCACATGGAATAATGATATAATATGTATAATATATAAGGGTTTAAGCTACTTCTCATAATAAGATTGATCTTTTAAGATAAAACTCCAAGTTTTAATATGGTATTAAAGCATGTCACATGCTAATTTGTTTTTGGGAATTTTTTATCTTCTTACTGGCTGATTTACACCGAAATTCTATTCTTTGTGTTCTTCATTGCTGGAAAAAGGTTTCAAGACTATACAATCATGCAATTCCAGAGCAATTCAGCATACTCTAAGGTCAGAACAGCCTGTTTTCGTACCAGTTCAGCACATCTCAAAGCAGCTCAGTCTCTTTTCAGGCTGGTTCAACAATTTTAAGTCCATTTCAACCTATTTTCAGCCCAATTAAAATGTTTTTGATGGTTGTTCAGATGTTTTTAATCAAGTTCAATTGATTTTTTGGTAGATTTATACATGTTCAATGCTGGTTCCTTCTTTTTATGGCCATTCTACACCCATTTAGACCAATTCTTGCATTTTCCAATCCTATTTCGGATAGTTCCAATGCAATTGAATTCTTGTTTGTCATCTTATTTTCAAACACCTTCTAACCCAATTGTGCTTCCTCTTTTATCAGTTTCAATTTGGCAATATCTAATCCATTTGAGAATTTGCTCATTCGACTACCTTAAATGCCACTAGCTTTTCAAGTAATTCTTGGGTCATTGACTCCAGAGCAAGCTACAGATCACATGACTAGGCACTCAAATTTGTTTGTTTCTTATACTCGGTGTTCCAATACACAAAAAGTTAAAGCTGCAGATGGTTCACTGTCATCTATTGCAGGAAAATAGTGTATTCCTATTTTAAAATCTCTTTCACTATACTACACTCTACGTTCCAAAATTGTCATGCAATCTTCTTTCAATTAGCAAAATCACTACAAGTCTTAATTTTGTCGCTAAGTTTTTTCCTGATTACTGTAAATTTCAAGATCTGCATACGGGAAGATGATTGACATGGAAGTAAGAATGATGGACTTTTTGAATTCAAAAGTGAATCTATTGGTTCAAAAAATCTATCTCATACACACGAGTTCTTCTCTGTCTACTTCAAAACAAGAAATTGAGCATTGGCAAAAAATGGTTAGGTTATCCAAGCTTTCAATATTTGAAAATGTTGTTTCTTCCTTTTTTCAAAAACCCATAATCTTCAATGTGAAGTACGAAAGTTATCTAAACAACGAGCTCATTTTTTCACACAATATAGAGAAACTAAACCTTCTATATTGATTTATAATGATATTTGGAGTCCATCTCGTGCCAATAATATCTCTGGGGCCACATGGTTCATTACATTCATTGATGAAAATACTCATATTAGTTGTGTTTATTTGCTTAAAGAAAAATCTGAATCGACATTACATTCATCAATAATGGAAGATGGTATTTTTCTCAAATTTTTGGCTCATACCTAACCAACCATGGGATTGTTCCTAATAGTTTTTGTATTGATACCCTCAACAAAATGAGTTAGCAAGAGGAAAATAGACTTCTTGAAGTAACCGACCTTTCATTTTTGCAATGTCGATTCCTAAATACTTTTGGGGTGAAACTGTTCTTATTGCTAAATACCCTATCAACGGGATACCATCAAGGGTTTTAAAATTCATAATACCTCAACACTCTTAAAGATAAATATCTAACCTTAAATTTTTACACATCTCTCGCCCAAAGTTTTTGGTTGTGTAGCTTTTATTCATGTACATAACCATAATCGAGAAAGTTGGATCCTAAGAGTCTTCAATGTGTTTTTTGGGATATTGTTCTACTTAAAAAGGGTACAAGTGTTTTTAGCCTCCAACAGGAAAACGATTATATCCATGAATGTAACCTTCTTTGAGAGTACTTGTTTCTGCACCAAAACTTCTCTTCAGGAGGAAAGTCAAGATATTGAAGATCCATCTTGGACTTCTCTATCTTCTCGTCCTCATGTTGTCTCATCTTTCAACTAATTTCAGGTCTTCTCATATTACCCAGGTACAACTATTATTTCTATTCCCAAGGTTCGTATCTAATGTTATACATATGGTGCCAAATGATTCTCTAGTCATTTATGAAGATCCTCCATCTCCATTAGTTCTTAAAACTCCTCTGGGGTGTGTACAATATAATTATTGAGAATTAAGGTTTATTCGAGAAGGAATAAAGCAGATCCCCCTCAACGATACTAATCATCGGACTTGAGTACAACACACGTAATTCTTCCATGCATTTTGATCTTGTTATCCCAATTTCTCATAGAAAAGGTTTTAGATTTTATTGCATCCTATTTTTGAATTTGTTTTGCATTTCAAATTGTGTCCTTGGTTTAAAGCATTTACTACTAAATCTTTTGTAATTCTGCTCCAAGAAATAAATGATGAAATTAGGACAATGAAAAAGAATAATATATGACAACTTGTTGTCCTTCCACAATAGAGTAAGCCAATCAAATGTAAATTAGTATTTATAATAAAGTTAAAAAATTGACGAGACAATTGACACATATAAGGCAATACTTGTGGCAAAGGGGTTTACACAAACTTATGGAATTGAAAAGGAAACTTTTGCTCTAGTGGCAAAATGAATTCGATAAAAGTTCTTTTACCTTGCGGCTAATCTAAATTGGCTCTTGATTAGATTGATGGTAAAAATGAATTCTTTCATGGTGATCTAGAAGAGGAAGTGTATATAGAGTGGCTTTCTGGATTGTAAAAAAGTGTGCAAACTAACGAAATCCTTGCATGGACTAAAGCAATTAATCACCCAGAGCTTAGTTGTAAAGATTTACTAAAGCAGTTCATCGATGTATTTTTTATTTTTTTTGTAAAGACATTTACACATTCTTTGTGAGTTTTTAGACTCTACCAAGGAAGGTGCTTATGCTCGTTTCTTACATTGGCTTTGAAGTCACGCTTTAAATACTTTCCCACAAGGAACAAAATTTCTCTCTCTAAGAAATGCTTGGACTATCGGCGCTGTAGTTTTCCCGGTAGCTATGGCACATCCCGTCATATCCAAAACTAACCACCCACCACCCAACCCAAGTGCCGATCATCATCTCCATCCTAGACCACCCAACCCTACTGGCCTCACGCCACAAATCTTCAGCCAACTTCTTGGAAACCCACGTGTCGCTGGAAACCCTAGCGAGCGACCTGGGCTCCAAGACCAGAATAGCCAAAAACCGGTCACTGCACCGCCTAACGCGCTTGACCAGCTGCCCCTGCAGACTGTTCCGACGCCGGAGAGGGAACCGCGTGGGCCACGCGCCGCTCCGGTGCCGGCGCATGAGGGCCACACGCTGCCGGAAATTTCTGAAAATCAGCAGAATGCTCCCAGTTCTCCCAGCATGCCTAATCTGCCATCAGATGAGCCGTTTATACCTAATCTAAGGAAAAAGGGGGCGAATGTGTATGGTTTGGTATTTAATCGGCGTTTTGGAGTTGAGGCGAAGGAATTTGAGGTGTCCGTTAACGAATCAGGTACTGTTAGGATTAAAGAGTGGGGCTCGAGGCTGTCGTCTACAATCTATATGGGGAGGTTTGGTGCGCTTTGAATGGTGAATTTGGTGGATAAGCTGAGAGTGGCCGGTAAATTGGAGGATTTTGTCTCCAAGTTTAACGAGTCCTCAAGAGATTTTTTGGCACAACGTTGTGCGAATAGCCGTGGTCGATACTTAACGATAGCACAGTATGGAGGGGGTCGTCGGACGGGAGTTGTGATGGTGCCGGAAGGGATGAATGGAGAAGGATGGGCATCATTTTCGCGGGTGTTTAAGGCTGTTGTCGATTCATTCGTTGCTGGAGACAAGGCTAAACGTCGAATGGTGGATGGTAGAATTCGACAAGGGAGGACTTATGCCGAAGTTACGGCTAACGTACAGATACCGCATAGTTTTGATCAACGGGGATTAGTGAGTAATGAAAGGATGTATAATGCGAGGGAGAACGACGGTCATTCTATGGCGCCTAAGCTTATGGAGACATTTACAGAAGGTTCACATGGTGGCCTATGGAACAGTGCTGCAATAAGGGCTCGCATCCAGACGTTGAAAGTAGAGTTGGATGAGTTAATCAGGCTAGTGGGATGTAGGTCTGAGACGGGCCCTGGGACATTTTGCTGTCATAAGTGTGGAGTTGGTAGGGATGAGTCCCTAGCTAACGAAAAACTAATAGCGAGCTTGGTTCCTAAGGAGTTATCACCGAATGTAGAGCATACTAAAGATGAGGGGATGTCCGAGCCTAATTGTAAGTATCAGGCAAGTACTGAAGCAGTGTATTCCGAGAACGATGATGGGACCAGAGTGGTGGGGTGGGATATGGTTGAGGAAGCTTCGAGGCTACCAGCTATTCGGAAGGTAGTCCCTTGGTCTTAGGAAGGGGAGTTGATGATGGTGAACTTGGAGTCGGCTATGGACACTAGTTCTTCGACGGGTGGATTACTCTCAGTTGAGCATGAGATGGCACATGTATTTGTTGAGGGATCAGCTTCGAGAGCCTTGAAAGAGCATGATGCGGCACGTGTGGCAGGTATGGTTGGGAACACTTATTACAGGAGACACTCTAAGTCCCCTAAAGAAATTGAATTAGGGAATGAAAAAGCTTTGGTGTTGTGGGTAAATGATGACCAGAAGGGGGGGGACCATTATCGATGATGTACATGTGGAGGAGGCGGGAGGATATTCGTATGACCCATTAGAGTGTTGTCTTGTAGAGGATACTATGAAGGTGAATGCGATTGAAACTGGACCCCAACCTTCTAATTGGGTTCTCCTGAAAATTCAGGAGTTCAGCAAGCTGGTTGGCGTGTCTTGCGATGGTTATGAAAGTAGACTCGTACCATTATTTGAGGAATTGGAGGCTAGAAGGGGGCATGGGATGAGTACACAAGGAGGTAAAGTAAGAAAGAAGGGAATTCGCAGGATATTGGGACCCACATGGTGAGATTCTATCAGAATTTGTATCGGGAGCAGTCTGAGTGGAGGCCGGAGTTGGGGGGTTTGGAGTTTTCTATTATTTCGGAGGAGGAGGCTGTTTGATTGGAGAGACCATTTGGGGAGGATGAAATAAAGGAGGTGGTGTTTAGTATGAATGATGATAAGGCTCCAGGACCAGACGAATTCTCCTTCTCATTTTACAAAGCGTGTTGGGAGGTGGTGCGAAGGCGTGTTGGGGGGTGGTGCGACAGGATGTTTTCGATGTTTTTACGTATTTTTTTTGGCGTGGTAGGTGTCTGAAAAGTTCCAAGGCAACATTTATTGTGCTGATCCCGAAGAAACCGGGAGCGACTGATATTAAGGATTTTCGCCCTATCAGCTTAGTCAGTGGGATGTACAAGATTATTGTGAAAGTCCTGGCAAATAAACTCAAGGAGGTGCTAGGGAAAGTGGTGTCTAAGTTTCAGAACGCCTTTGTCAAGGGTCGTCAGATTTTGGATTCTGTACTTATTGCAAATGAATGCATTGACTCAAGACTTTGCCTATGGGTTCAAGGGATGCTTTGCAAACTTGATATCCAAAAGGCTTATGATCACGTGAACTGGGGGTTCCTTCTGTATATGCTTAGGCGTTGCGGTTTTGGGGATAAGTGGTGTAAGTGGATTCGATTCTGTATCTCTACTGTTTCATTCTCAGTCCTAGTCAACGGCACCCCCGAAGGTTTTTTTCAGAGTAGCAGAGGCTTGAGGCAAGGGGATCCATTGTCTCCATTGTTGTTTTGTGATTGTTATGGAGGCCCTCAGTAGGATGCTCGAGAAAGCGAGACGAGAGAATTTGATTAAGGGATTTACGGTTGGTGGAATGCAGGTGACCCACTTGTTATTTGCTGATGACACTCTGATTCTATGTGACGCAGATGAGGAGCAATTCAGGAACTTACGTCGGTTGCTCCTTTGTTTTGAAGCGGTATCTGGATTGAAGATTAATCTGGGGAAATCGGAGGTTATTCCAGTGGGGGAGGCCAATAATGTGGAGGAACTTGCTGTTATCTTGGGTTGTAGGGTCGCACAGTTACCCATGTCATATCTTGGGCTCCCTCTAGGGGCTCGATTTAAAAGTACTCATATCTGGGATGCTATTGTGGAAAAGGTGGAGAGGAGGTTAGCGGGGTGG
>CAIGRT010210326.1:0-11862 GCA_903798405.1 Fraxinus platypoda
CATTTGCAAACAAAACCAGAAAAAACATAAAAAAAATCTGAATGTGACCACCACCAACACTTGTGACCACCACAAACCACCGCCACAATCAACCAAACTATCTGTGACCACCACCAATACTTGTGACCATCTCACCACTGCCACTAGCCGCATCGCGGCCGAAACCATCGTCGCCAGAACCACCACCACCACCTCCTGACAGAAAAGCCATAATCTCGAACCACTACAGACACCACCACCACCACCACCACAAATCGCCACAAAACCACTGCAAAAATCATCTCAAAAACCACTGCAAAAATCACCACAAACCACCTCAAAACTGCTGCAGCAGCACTCAAAACGCGTGCACCACCACAAGACCGCCAAAGAAACATCGATGCACCATTGCAAATCACCCCAAACCACCGCAAAAAACACAAAAATGTTGCAGTGGCGGTGAACATATCGAAGCATTTTTAAGTTTTTTGTTGAATAAAGAGACTCCGTTGAATAAAGAGATAGGGCAAAGGCAACAAATTAATATTGGGTCTTAAAATTTATAACAATTTTTATTAAATAATTTGGTAAACAAAATCAATACTTAATAAGTGAACAATAAATTTATTGTATAATCTAGAAGTTACAAATAGTTTTACACTGGTGCATTTTGGTATTAATGAACATTAGTAATAAATATTGGATAATTAAGTGAGTAAATCATATAATAAACTTTATTTCATAATTTAATAAAGGCAATCTTATACAAATTATTTCATATACTGGTAAAGGAATTTCAACGTTTATAAAGAGAATTATTTTCATATTTCTTTGGTAAAGAAGACGAAGCAAAGGCAACAGCTAACAATTGTAGGTATCAATTACAGAATCGATAAAATGGATAAGATTGAGCAAGAAATAAAAAGACTGGAAGAATTGATACGCTGCGAAGAGAAACAAATATAATTATAACTGTGCATCCACCACAAACACCGTCAACACCACCACAAAACCACCAAGAAACACGACGCACCACCACAAACCACCGCAAAAAACACAAAATTGTTGCAGCAACGACGAACATATCGCTGCGCACAATGACGCTCAACTTCGATCTGAGCGTCTCTATTCCAACTGTGCAAAGGAGTCGCAAAAAACACAACTGCTGCGGCGGCGGCGAAAACATATCGCCACTACATGTAGCGGCTCAGATCATCAACGCTCTGAGCATCGCTATTCCGATCTGAGCGTCGCTGCTCCAGCTGTGCTGAGGCCCCGCTCCAATGAAGAAAGAAAAGAAAAGAAGAGAAAAATGGTAGATAGAGAAAGAGGGAAGGATATGAAAATAGGTTTGGAGTGAATTGGGATGTGGTGGGGGTGACGTTTGGATAAATTGATTAATTTTATAATATTATTAATATTAATAATTTAATAATTATCTGATTTATGAATAAATAAACTTTATATCTGATTTTTGAAATACAAACTTTAAAATTCTATTTTAGTGTAATTTCCTCTTATATCTATTTCTCCCTCCTTTTGACAGACGTGTGTGTGTCTTCTACAATAGAAGGAGAGAAAAACTTGTGGAAGCAGTCTATGGAGGGTTCGAGAGATACAACATTTGCTTCAGTTGATTTCTTCCTTCCATTTGTGATATTGCAGTCGCGACCCTAATCCTTTGTGGGTTAGAAATTTGAGGCAACCAAGTGATAGTTGTGGGTCGAGCCGAACTCAGTTGGTATTCGTTTGGTGAGTAAAGTGAACTCGAAATCAAGTTTTTTCGAGGATTTCCGCGACATAACTTTATGTACTGATCGTGAACAATATTATTTTGATCACGTCACAAATTTTATCTCACTATATTCTTGTATGATCATGTAACTTAAGATTATTATTGCGAATAGTCGAATCATAATATTGTTCACAAAATACTACTCTAAAGGCATCAAACTAGCATATATGACTGTTTCGTAGGTAAGAACAATTAGTTAAACACCACAACCCAATACATCAATCCTCCCATCGATAGGGTAGTAAGAATTGTGCGGTTCAAATTAGCCAACATATGGTGAACTAGCGCTTGGCATTGCTGGGTGAGTTTGAGGGACTGGGTTTCGATTAAAAGCAATAGAAAGTAGAGGAGCAAGTCAACTGGATCGACTGGAGGGGCAAAATCATGAATAAATGAGCTTGTGTTGGTTAATTTGAAGGAATTCTTGAGATAATGATAATGTGAATTGAAGCTAACCTGTTTGATAATTGTCCTCAGTGAGATTAGAAAGTATCGATAGGTTTTTTCTTGAGAGTTTTGTACCTTAAGTCGCACGACCAGGTTGATGCGAGGTCAAAGAAGTTAGTGACCCGAGAGTTAGTTCTCAAGTTTTTCACTTGCTCTTCAAAGCCATTAATAGGTAAGATGTGAATCTTAGAGACCACGCATTGGCCTATTTGTTTGAGGATTTTGGCTTTCAAGAAAGTAGAGAAAGTTTATCAGCAACTTCTAAAGTATCCAAAGAAGTTTTTGGTTTTTAACTTTCTATTGAAAATGATTTAAACATTCTAAAGGAAATGAAAGAATCCCTTTCCTTTTTTGGACTTGATTGGACATTCTCGAGTAGTATTAGAAATATAAGATTACGCGAAATTTATAATCTACAGCAAAAAAGCTGGTTTGTCTGAAATTTTATCGAGTTTCACAATTTGTCATGTGTTCCAAACTTTTTTGGACACAAGATTGAACAAGACTAATAGAAGCACAAAATATAACATGATCATAATCTCTAAAAGCAGAACAATCATAATCTCTAAATTGAAAACCTTCTTTGGTTCTCAATCATCCAGTGCTTAAGCAGATATTGAAAGTTCAATAGAAATTTATGGCTAAAGCATGCTGATTAATTAGCTCTGTTTATTGCATTCCCAGCCGGAAAATTTCCATGGAAATCGTCCAAGTTCCACAAGCCATCCCACATAGTATCCTCATTTGAGGTCTCTAGCATGGTTGCATAGCCATTAATCATCGAATAAAAGAAGGCTGACTCGTCGTTAGTGTTCGGATAATTTATTTCTTGTCTCATTTGAGGGAAATTTGGCAGTCCATTGTTGTTATCATTCTCATCAAGCAATGAGATAATCTTCTTCATATCCATTTCATCTTGTTGTTGCTGTTGCTGTTGATGCAGCTGGTATTGTTGTTGTTGTTGTTGTTGTAGCAGAAACTGTTGCCTCTTCAGAAGCCGGAGACGGGATTTTTCCGCGTTCTCCGAGGAGGGTTTTCCCTTTTTCTTGAAATGAGTCCTCCAATAGTTCTTGATTTCATTATCAGTTCTTCCGGGCAGGCTTCTAGCAATCGTTGACCACCTGTGTTCATGAAATTAGTTAATAAAGACTCGTTCTCTAGGGCAGTTCACGATATGGCCCGAGCTAGCCGTAGAATTAATGAGAAGTAAAAAGCTCGTTTAGGGCGGCAAATTAGTACCTGTTTCCCCATCTAGCATGTAGCTCAAGAATGATACTTTTTTCATGTGGGGTTATTTGTCCCCTCTTAAGGTCTGGCCTCAAGTAATTCACCCATCTTAATCTGCAGCTCTTTCCATTTCTTTTCAATCCTGTTCAAACACCAATCAAAATTCATTAGAAGACAAGACATTCTTTTTTATTACAAGTTTGACACTTGTAATCTACTACATAAGTTTCGACTTGAAAATAGTAAAGAGATGGCATGTTTGATACGCAACTTAGAAAGTAAAAAATGATTTCTTTACGGTATTTTTCAGGAGCATCACCCTTGATACTGCTGAATTCTTTTGTAGAGAAGCAAGGACAAACATGCGCTTTTAACTTCTGTCTATTTTTAACTTCAGATCAAACGTACACGACCCGCCTTAATAAATGTGCCAAAAGTGCGATAAATATAGGACTTGTAGTTACCTGCAAGCCTAGACACATTGTTCCACCTTCCTTCACCATGCAACTTGACATATTCAATGAGCAATCTGTCCTCTTCAGCAGTCCAAGGGCCCTTTCTCCACCCTTCTTCTATGGCTTCCCATCCCATATGTTGTGCCATAACTCCCCAAGACTTAAAAGCAAAAAACAATATTATTTGTTTTTCTTAGCAGAAACTAATATTAGGAAGGGTTTTGTCCTAAGAATTCCCTGACATAAAGTGTTGGTGTCTATTGCATATTTATACTTGCAATCTAACATTAATTGCTCCATTCCAACACTCAATTTATGTCACTATCAACTAATCTATCAGTATCCTCTCATCACATAATTCAAAGATTAGTTCTAGATACTACTTAATTTGCAAGTTACGAAAATACCCTTCTTAATTTCTTGGGTATATAATACACTAAACTTGCATGAAAAATACGAGAACAAATGTAGTAACTTTTGCAATCAGAGTAATTAGATAAAACCCTTTTCCGGCTTCTCTCCAAATATATTGTGTTTCTGTGTATGTTGCTTTCTTTTTTTATTGAACCTGTATTTCTTCTGGAGCTTCTAATTATTTTAGAGTAGCTAAAAAGATATTCTTCAAATATAAAAAGATCAACTCAAACATGCAACTCAATCATAAACTACGGAATCGTCAAATATTTGAGTAGACATGACAAATTGAATAAAGAAACCGACTTCTAAGTAAATTTTGAACTATATCTTTTTTTTTTTTTTTTTGACATAGGAACTTGCAGTTACTACCCACCAACGGAGCCCCGACCACCTTGAAGGGGCGGAGGCCCGATCACTGTAAGTGCACACTAGGTAAACCCCGCTCCATGTGTAGTAGCCCTCATACCACACACGAAAGGTAAACCCCATTGCAACGGACTCGACCGAGAAAGTGTTGACAGTGGATTCGAACTCGTGACATTTGGTCTCCACGTTCACCTGACTTTCGCCTTATAATGTGGTGAACAATCTACTATGGAGATGTGGATAATATTGTCTACTTATGAACACTCACTATAATCAAACTGAACAAAATAAGCAACAATATCCCAATATACTCGTGTAGTTTCGTCGAAAGATTAACATAGAACATGTTCAAAAAATCCAAACCAAAACAAGGGCAATCAAGGAATGGAAAATTTTGTCAAGAAATTTGGTGACATGTACTTAATTGGCTATGGCCACGTATAACATAGGGGTTTATGCGTCTAGACCAAAAGCCTTTAAAGCACTCTCTTATTATATGCCATTACAATTAAATATTAAGTGGGTGGCTAATTCTTTAATCTTGAAAGCCAATGGTTAATTAACGTGTGTTTGATTTGCTTACTTCTTAAGGAGATAATTCCACCATAATCACCATTCTCTTTAATAAAATATAATTAATTAGATGCCTTTTTTGTCTATTGAGGCATTTAATTATTGGAATAAGCATTTTCTTAATACGTCATTAAGAGACAGGTGGTATGTTATCCTTCACGAGAGTGGTTTTGATCGAAAAGTGTGATAAAATTTTCGTCGTTCTTTATTTGGAATATATTTTTATCACTATAATGAAAATTGGAATACTCGATGTCAATCATTGATCATATCCATTGGTAATTCTAGATTATCGATGGAAAGAAAAAATGGTTATTGAAGTTATATTTTGTTTGTAATGGATTAGAGACGCCACTAATTATCAACAAGTAACACGTGTTTTTTCCTTCTATGAATTTTATTTCAATAGAATCTTGACGATTCAGAACAATTCCAATAAGGTCAACTTGACCCTAGTTAACCGGATGACAATTGAACTCCTCAACTCTCAAATTTTGCTAGCCGCAAGGTGGGAATAAGAGGGGTGCAATGAAGAGAAGAGAGGGTGACAATGTGAAAAAAAAGAGAGTAAAGGATTAATGAATGGGACGACTTAGTAGGAAGAGGAAGAAGATGTCGGAACGAGAGGAGGTGTCAAGGTGGCACCGGGATGTGAGAGCATGGACTAGTCGAAGATGGAAGATAGAGCACAAGATACCTCGAGAAAGAAAGGAAGATTATCGTTTGTTAAAAGAAATTTATGTTCGAGATATTTTTGGCTAGGCCAGGCTAGATTCCGTGTTATGTACGTACGGATGGAGAGAATTTTTTTATCTAAAGTGTTGGGACACTTTGCAAGTGAAATTTGGTGCTTAAACACACATCAAAAAGCCCTTGTTAAAAAAAAAAAAAGGGTGGTAGATTTACATCCGGCTTCTGTTTTTGCACCTTTTGAAATTCTTTATAAATTTTATTTTTTGGACAATATTTTTTATTGCAACTTTTACCCTCGAATAATTTGAAATATACGAACCATTTAACCTAACTTTTTCAAGATTAAATTATATAAATATCAGACAAGATTTTAATTCAAAACATTTGTGCACTTGTTTAGTGTGGTAGATTTGAATGAGTTAATATCTATTTCTATTTTAAACGATTCATTTGTTAAAAAAAAAAAAGAATTTATTTATTTGTAGTTGTATATTCAAGATACTCATTGTTTTTGGACTCGAACTTGATTGATCTATTCATTATTAAGATGAAGTTTGAGTGAAATTAAGTGGAGAGGTCAGAACTAATTGATATTGAACAATCCGTACCTCAACCCATCGATTAGATTCATTTTTATTTAAAACTTTTACATGTAAAGATAAATGACCAACTCATTTAAAAATACAAATTATTAGAGAAGCGTTTATTTATTTATATTTATATTTTCACACTTTTTCATAATCCTCGTATCTGAAAAATTAAATTGTAACAAAAAATAAATTTACTTATTTGTATTTATATCTTCAACACAAAATGCGACACGTAAACGTATCTTATTTTTTAAAATTTAAAAGTGTCAATTCAAGGAAGATTAGGATAAGAAGTTTCAAGAAGTGGGGGGGCATCAAAATTAATTAATTAATTAAACTTCATAATCACTTTTTCTTTAGATGAACTCAAGGAATGTTGATGCATCCCAAAGAGTTTCTAGAAGCTTTTTTCTTCTATAATTTGATATTATCTGTTGGATTTGCAGAATCTTAGTATTATGGGAGTCTTAATTTAATTCTTTCTTTTGCAATTTTGTATTTTTTTAATTTATATTTTAATATATAATATCTGATCTTTGCAAGGTTGTCTCCCGTTAATTGAGTAGTCCAAGTTAGCTGTACCATAATATTACGGAAAGGTCAGATCAAATCAAATGAGATTGATAATTATACCTATTATAATCAGGAGAAAATGTTTGAAAAGACTTGCTTTATGAAAGTTTGGGGCCCGAATCCTGGTACGGCAAAGAGAAATCATAGTACAAGAAAAATTTGATAACACTCAGTAGTTCCTGATTGATTTAGATAACAACGAGAGTATTTGATTGGTATGGAAAATATATTATAAAAAAAGAAAATATTTTTCTTCTTTTGAGAAAAACAGAAACCTACTTTCCATAAAGAAAATATTTTCTATGGAAAAAAATAACAATCAAACATTTCAAAATAGAAATTTTGGGGGGTTAATTACCTCAATAGTCACTGAACTTTACCGAAAGTTTTCACCGGGTCACTGAACTTTAAAAACTACGTGGTTAGTCAATGAACTTTCGAAAGTGCAATCTCATCCATCACTGAACTTTAAAAATCACCACATTCGTCACTGAACTTTGCAAAAAGTTTCCCAGATGGTCACTGATTCTAGAAAACTTTTTGCAAAGTTCAGTGACCCCGTAAAAATCTTTTGCAAAGTTCTCGAATTTGGGTAAAAGACATTTTTCATGAAAAATAAATGCAATCAAACACATCCCTAGATTATTCTTTTAGTAAATTTTAATAAAATCAATAAAATATATGATTAAAAAGTTAATAAAAATTATAAGTCATGTAAATTATGTATTTGAAAATGAATTTAAGAAAAAAATGAATGTTAAAAAATGAGGACCAAACATGACACTAATATGTTGAAATTCGATTCATGAGTTTTCTTTAGAAGAATTTGTTTAAGAATTACTAAAGATGAAGAGAAAAAATTGAAAAATAGAATGATATTGTTTTGGGAAGTATTTATAAATATTTTATATTTTAATTAATGAAAATAAGTGGTGGATAAATGAGTAATACTTACAGGTCTCACGAGATGTGGATAAAAATTAATTGTTGTTATATTACAACCATATTTTTTATTTGATACATCACATTTTAATTGCAATTAAACTCCTCAATATTTGCTTATTGTAACAATTTTTTTAAAAAAAATTTTCTGTCGAATTTTTATCTTCAACATTTCATTAATTAGTATGTTTCGTCGTTAGACATAAAATTGTTATCAAATACAAATGTGTTAAACTAATGGAAAGTTTGAGGATAAGATCGACATGAAAAATCGTTAGGGATACAAGTATTATAATGAACAAAGATTAAGAACTTTAAGTACAATTTAAATGTGGTGCAAGAATTAAAAATTGTGATGTGAATATTATTAGTCAAAAATAAATTTGGCTCATTTTTAACTATTTATAACAGTTTATAAATACTTGTCAAACATAAATACTTAGTAATTGTTGAAAAATACATTTCTAACACCGTAGCACCTCTACTATTTTTCTCATAATTCTTTCGTTTACTTCATGTAGCTTCATATTGTGTATTCTATTTCCTCAAGAGACTCTCGAACCACTACTTAAGGAATGAAGGGGTGGTCCGTAGCAGTTCAATCTTGAGATTTTGATGACCTTATGCCAAACTTTAGACGAACCTTCTATAAATCGTTGAAAAAAAAAAAAATCTAGCTTTTCAAAAGTTTTGGACATTAATTGTACTAGTAATGAAAGTTTAGAGATTGCAAATGCAAAAATGTCAAAATAAGTTTTCTAGACAAAGTAGGACAAGGAGTGTTACCCTAGACCTATAAGAGGTGGACCGGGCAACACATAGAACTTCTTGTTCGAAAATCCCTTACCTCTTGAAATTGAGTTTGGTTCTTTTTTTTTTTTTGGGTACCCACTCACACATGCATTCATAACTTGGAAGAATATCAAAGAAGACTTGAGAGTTTGCATCTTGGAGATCAAGGAAGAAATTGTAGGCTAAGAAGGAGATTGGAAACTTGTAGGAATTTTTTTCCGTGATTTGGAATTTAAAGAGTTGATCATGCACCAACTTAAAATCTCGCTCACCCTTGTATATAATTAATTTGAATTAATAGACACATGAATCTAATTAATTTAGATCTAGGGATCAATTTTTTTGAATAAATTTTTAGAAATTTACTTGTTATTCAACATTATGTTGCCTACATAGAGTAATAGAGATGGCGCGAATGGAACCGGCCCCTCCTTGAATAGGGCGGGACAATGTTTCTTTTTATCTTATTTTATTTTTATATTTTTTGATTTAAAATTTATTTAATAAATAAATAATGAAATGGGGGTGATAAATGTAGAGTTTTAAATCCCACCCACCCACCCACTCCGCCCTATCCCAACTTTACCCCTCGAAAATCTCGATGGAACTGAGATTGGTCCCTAGATTAATTATAATTCTCCAAAAATAGACATAAGGTTTGCAGCCATCTCGATCAATCAAGTCGATTGAAGTCAGCGCAAGAATAAAGTGATTTCATTCCTGATACACCTCAACTGCATGGTTTTATGGTATTGTTGGAGTAAGTTGACCATAAATTTGGCCCTAGAGAGACCATGCAAAATAATGTGGTTCATCGATTAAATGAAAATGATATAAGTAAATGGAAATTTGTGGTGCTAATATGAGCAAGATTAGAGCATAGGGCACCACCTATCTATCCATGTACAAGAGTATTTCTTGAAAATTGTAACGAAGTTATAGGCTTTCCGAACTTGGAGTACGATAATAAATTTATGAAATCTTTACACAGCGAGTTTGAAAGTAACTAGGAGTCAGAAAGACACTCATTTGACCTTATCAATGTGCAAATACAAACAATTTCATTACATATATCGAATCAAACAAGACATTAAAATAAATATATAACAAAATTATCAACTATCTTATTTAGAGCTTGTTTGGGAGAGATTTTAATCCAATTAAAATTGAAAATATAGCCGTTATTGGATCACACTCGTCTAATAAAAGTCAACAATAACGGCTAATTTTTCAATTTTAATCTGATTTTAATCTCTACCGAACACGCTCTAGATGTACACTCCAGGAGTGTACATCCTTGTTGACATTTGATATGGTGTGAAATGATAGTTACAAGACTGCCTTGTTTGGGAAAGATTAAAATCTAATTAAAATTGAAAATATAGTGGTTATTGGGTCTCACTCGTCTAATAAGTCAACTCCAACAACTATATTTTCAATTTTAATCTGATTTTAATCCCTCCCAAACAAGCTATTAATTACATTAATAACCGCGTACCAAATATACAATCATCCAAGTTTTGATCACTAATGTTGGTGGGGCATGACGCATAAAATGCATGCTTGGGAACCACAACCAGAGCATTGAAGTGGACGACCCTTCTAAAAGTTCACAAAAAATTAGGTAAAAATATTACCAAATCATCCATTAATTTCTTTGTAGAACCTCAGCCTGTTCCTTTGACTGAAATTCTTGACTTTTTGGGACTAATTATCAAGACAGGTAAAAAGAAATATTAATATTTAATAACGAGATTAAAAGCTAACCGCATCATAATTAGTATTAAATGATATTATAAGCATCTTTGAGCCCATTTTATCGTAAGAATGCATTTTGGAATAGTAGACTGATAGAGAATGTGTGGTTAAAAAATAAAGAAAAGTTTTGAATTTACGTGTAATATTATTTTATTTTAAAAAGAAAAAAGAGAGAAAAATGTATTTTAAAAATAATGAATTGATTGGTGTTATGGTCGAAGTAATGTTTGATTTGCTTTGAATTTGCGAGTCATTTTCAATCTAAAGGCTACAGTAACATTACCAACCAAACGCAGTGTAGAGTTTTTTCTGAACTGCAGCAGAAGAAAATACTAGAAATTAGATTTTTATTGATTGTAACTTTTAGGCCTTTTGTTTTTCAATATTTTTATAGTTGTGATTTGTGAAGCTTAAGAGTATGTTTGGTTACATTTAAAAGAAAATCAAACTTTTTATTAGTTAAAAGTTTTGGTTGCCAAACATATTTCGACATGCCTTTTTTTTTTCCCCTTTTTCTTTTTACACGAACCACACGAGGTAAAGTTTTTATTAGCGACAAATGCCTAAGCTAGGAGGGTTATACCTGATCTACTATGTACTGAAACGTAATACTCCTTAAGGAGGACGACCGAACCTGACCTCCCATGAGCAGTGCAATAGTGAACCCAAAAATTGGGAAAATGATAACCATGAAACAAGCAACATATCTCGATAAGTTACTTTTTATTCATTGGATCGATTAATGAATTCTTTATTTTAAAATTTACTTAATTTCACAGTAAACTTGTAAGTAATTTTTTAAGCTTAGCCATACATATGCACTCATTTATTGACTTAATTGAATTAAGGAACACTGATATGTAGGTAAGACCCGTACACTAAATTTTAAAGCGATTAATTTATAATTAATTGACCTACTTTAATTAGATCATCAAAGTATATTAGACAATCATTGAACCCTTGACAAGACCCAGTTTACATTAGAATCCTACATGATTTTTTCACAGAAAATATTAGAGGTGTCAATCCGGGTGGTCCGGGCCGGGTTGGCCCTCCAACATGTGAGCCCGGTAACGGCCCGCGTGAAAAAAAGCACGCCCGCTGCGGGTTCCAGGCCGGTTATGGGTTGACCCACAATTTTGGACTACAACCCAGGCCCGCCCGCTGACCCATCCGGGTCGAGCCCATGCGGGTCACGGGTCGCGGTTCGTTCCGATTTGGCCCGTATGATTGTATAAATAAAATTATAAAAATA